>CAHIKZ030003713.1:707500-722500 GCA_903632075.3 Acanthosepion pharaonis
ATATTGGGAAAGGTATGAATCCTCTTCCTCTCCCTCCAGCTATGGGTAAAATAGCAGGACAGACTGGGTTCTATAGCCTTGGATGGCAAATGGTCTAGGAGAAGGACAACTCTGAATTCAAAACCTGCAGAGAGTCGTTTGGGGACCTTGTGGCACATAGTGCACCAGGTCTCTGTATTCGTCCCTTCAAAAAGTGTGGATGGTCCTGCACGAAAACTTCACCACTATAATGGAATCTCATGTGCCGGTGTCGGGCTGTCGGTTTCCTGGAAACTAATCTGCTTGACCCTCATACGTCGAATCTCGACGGGAGAGTCGACTATATATATATACATATATATATATATGCATTAATAGGCATAGGTATATCTACCTCCCTATCTATATAAGTATAATATAATTTGTTAAGCTTATATGAATTTATATATGTATGTATATATGCAGACATATATATGGTCAGACCTCCTCATGCACACACAGACACACACACACACACAGATAGATAGATAGAAAGATAGATAGATAGATAGATAGATAGATAGATAGATTTTTTATGTTTAATCATTGTTTCACAATAAAATTGGCAGTAACGAAATGATTCTGCTAAAATCTTATACAATTTCAGTGACCTTTAAATAAACATCATAAAGAACAAAATTGTAATTTGGCTGACGGAATATATGAAAACTGATTTCACCACAGTAATTTTTAAAGATAAATGTACAACTACATTGGATGAACCTGATGGCTTGGGTCTTTCCTAGAAATAGTCGATCAACAAGACTTTGAAGACAATAGAGGGAATATATACTAGGTGCGATGGATAAATTGCCATGTGAGTTACGCAAAAATGAAAATAACACTGCCATCTCATTTTAACACATATATTTACCAAAATTACACAAAAATATCATGAAATACTAAATAGTAAATTTATTTAATAAAATCATCACTGGCTTTAACCATGGCCTCCAGAAAACTTTAGAATTTCCTGCAATATTCTGAATAGTCTCCCTTGTTTAAGTTTCTAAATGCTCCCTTAATCCTTGCCTTCAGTTCATTTCTGGTGTCACAAGGAGTTTTATTGGTTTCTCACCTAACTGTGTCCCATGCATAATAATCAAGAGGGTTGCAGTCAGGGGAGTTAGGTGTCCAGATGTAAGGGGGTGATATGGTTGCAGAAATTGCCTGACAGCCATGAATGGGTTCTCCTACTAATGTGGTATGGTGCAGAGTCCTGTTGCCAGGCATAGGGTCTACCAGCAGCCACCCTCTTGACCCAAAACAGCACTACCTCTTTAACGCATTTGATGTAGGCCTCTGCGTTCAGTCTGAGGCCCTGTAGGAAGATGAATGGCGGCATAATGTTGACATCACTCCTGATCGCTCCAAATCATGATGCTGACTGGATATTTAGTTTTCGTTCTCTCTATTCTCTGCATTGTCCTTAAATTGACAACCAATCACTCTGAAATGTTTGTATTAGAGCTTCTGGCATGAATGCCAAGCAGTACAGAATACTGTTTCCAAATTTCTGGCAGAGTGAATTGCATCATGGTTCTCACAGATGGTGTCCAACTGATCCTACTATATTGTGCAGTCGACAAAATCAAAAACAAACAGCACACATGCATGAAATTAAAAATATAAAATGGCGACAATTTACCTATCGCACCCTGCATATATATATATATATATATATATATATATATAGTTGTGTATCGGTATGTCAATAAGTGGATATGCAGATAGTGTGAATGGATATAAGTGCGAAAAAATACAAATTTAAGAGCAAAATTCAGTTGCATTTCATTCCAAGCAAGGCAATAAGACCACTAAGATGCAAGGGGCTACTGATTGTGAAAGTTGGCAAATGCTGCCATAATCCTTGCCTTCACTTCATCTTTGGTGTTACAAGGAAATTTGTTGGTCCCTCACTTAACAGTGCCCCACACATAATAATGAAAGGGGGTTGCAGTCTGGGGAGTTAGGTGGTCAGATGCAGGGGGTGATATAGTTGCAGAAAATGTGTGACAGTCATGACTGGGTTCTCTTGCTTGTGGCATGGTGCAGAGTCCTTTTGCAAGACATATGGTCTTCAGTAGCCACCTTCTTGACCCCAGGCAACACTTCCTCCTCAAGGCATGATGTAGACCTTCGTGTTTGTTTATTCATTCCTGATTGACTTTATTCTTTCTTTCTAATGCTTTCCAACTTCTCTATTAAAAAGAAACGACAGAATTTCTAAAACTCATTCAATTGTTGTGGGGCCCAAATGTCGATGTTAGCCAAACCCTGCAAACATTAAAATTGAAGAAGTGACACAGGATAATGAGAACAAGAAGTTTAGATAAAATCTGCCAAAATTTATTATTGGAAGGAAAAGAAAAATATAATTGAGAATCTAGACATTTTATAACCCTGGGTGGTCATGCTGGTAGTTGACTGTTGGTCTTAGATGCATCAATAGTTGATGATGATTGGAGCAAGAGTGGTGCCGAAGGTTGAGAAACGGTTAGTGTATTGAGTTGGTACTGGCTGGCAGTAGTAGCCTAGGGAGGACAGTTGTTGATAACCAGAAAATGAAGTTGAAACCACTTAAGAAGTGTTGGAGGACGATAGGCAGTCAGCAATGGTCAATAGACAGATGACATGTTGAGCAGGCAGTCTTAGCCAAGGGTAGGCAGTCGAAACCATGGTTATCCACAAGAGGATGGGCAGCAAGGAGTAAAACCTGAATCGTCAGTGGGAATCAGTCGGTCGCTGGTGATCGTTGATGATCACTCGTGGCTGCTGGTCTGGATAATACGCAATCATCATCATCATCTTCTTCTCCCCTGCCCCCCCCTCGACAGTAATTATTAGGTTGGTGCAAAAATAATGTCGTTTTTGACGTTCAACTTAACGTCAAAAAACGACATTATTTTTGCACCAACCTAATACCTTTGACACCCCACTGTGTCAGAATGTGACACAAGGTTACTTTGTTTTAATGCGGGGCAATCTGAGTGTCTCCACTCGGGACACTGGTCAATTTCCGTTCTTAGCTAGTCATAGCTTTTCTTAGTTAGTCATAGCCATCAAAAAAACATGCTATGTAATAGATCCAAGGATTCTGTCCAAACAGCGGAAGGCAGATTTGGGGGCAGACCTGGCCTGGGACAAATCCTATAACAGCATCTCCACTACCCAAGAATTTTCTTTTTCCCTTGTCAATATTTACCTTTGACTCCCCACTGAATCAGGATGTGACACAAGATCATTCTTAACATGGGGAACCCAAGGATCTCCACTCAGGCCACTGGTAAATTTATGGTCTTAGCTTGTCTTAGCTAGTCATAGCCATCAAAATCCATGCTATAGAACAAGGATTCTGTCGCAGCAGCTCGGACCCAGAATGAAACAGATACTATAACAGTATCTCCACTACCCAAAGAATTTCTTCTCCTGCCTGTCAGTATTTATGTTTGACTCCCCACTGAGTCAGAATGCAATACAAGGTCAGTTTGTCTTAAAATGGGGAACCAAGCATCTCGACTTGAGCCACTGGTCAATTTATGGTCTTAGCTTATCTTAGCTATCAAAAACGATGCTATGGAACAGATCTGAGGATTCTGTCCAAGCAGTGGAGGACGACCTAACACGAAACAGATACTACAACACCATCTCCTCCGCCCCAGATTTTTCTTCTCCTCTCATCACTATTTGCCTTTAACTCCCCACTGAGTGAGAATGCGACACGAGGTCAGTTTGTTTTAACGTTGGGAATCCAAGTGTCTCCACTTTGGCCACTGGTTAATTTCTTAGTTTGTCTTAGCTAGTCATGGCCAGTCAAAAACCATGCTACAGAACAAATCCGAGGATTCTGTCCAAGCAGTGGGGATAGGAGGGAGAACCCAGAATGGAACAGATACTACAACAGCATCACCTCTGCCTAAGATTTTTTTCTCCTACCCCATCCAAGAAGCGGCTAGTCACTGCTGGTTTTATAACATTGGAGTGTTACAACAGTACAGGTTTTGACTCTATTTCCGGTTATAGATGAAAATCATAAAAATAACTCTAGGTTATGACGTATAATGTAATTAGTAATAAAACTACAAAGAGGAAAGAAATACTATTGGTTTTGGATAACCAGCATAAAATGTTTCTGGAATGATGTACAGAATTAATAAACTCAAACCGTTCAAGGTTAAATTGAAAAAGTCCATTTGCTGAAAGAAAAGTAACAGAGTAACATGTTGTTATGATACAATCAATAAAAGTAAATATAATCTCATTAAAATATTTATATTAACTGAAGACTTTTGGGAAAACTACCAATAAAATTAGAAAAGTCCCATCAGATTAAAAGAAGAATTTCTTTTTTTAAATATATTTTCATAGTGTTGACTATAAAATTAAAAAAAAACAAAACAAACTAATCATTGGATTTGTGATTATCACAAACTAAGTTAAGATCTATTCAATCGAATCAGTTAAAAATAAAATCTTTTGTATTCAAAATGATTGGAGGAGACCAGTAAGAATTTTTCATTCTTGCTTTTTCATGTCTAACATCAAAATGGAGTCTTTTACAGTTACAATTTCTTTTTTTTAAATACTTAAAATCATTGGCAAAAGATAAATTTATGTAAAACCACTAGAATCTTATTCATTTATAGATTAAAACATGACAACTTTGGTACAAGAACAAAAATTATAAATAAAAATTGTTAAAAAGACGAATGCAAATTTCTGTGAATAGCTGAATGATAAACCCATATTCAGTTGCTCAATCATGCAAATGACAGTGAAATCAGAAAAGTGAAGAAAAAAATTTAAAAATCTATGTAAAGCAAAACTTGGTAAAGCAAACAAATTAGATAGAGTCAAATTATAGCTGCCATGTTATTAGAACAGATTCTATTAATTAAGCAGTCTCAGGCAAAATAAAAACCTCTTATTGAAAATGATTAATAAGATACAATATTCCTGCCAACTTAAAATAAAACCTAATTAACTTATAATTTACAGAGAAAGAAAAATATTAGACAACTTTTAAAATAGATATCAAATTTGTCTATATTTCTGAAATGAGGTTTTGTAACTATCTACATGATTTACATTGCTCAAACTGTTGTCCTTATTTTTATTGTCATATTCATAACGTTTCAGCCATTGTACACTCAAACTTTCATCAGGTGAAATAGGTTGGAATTTTGAACCGAATCAACTTTCTGTATTTCTGAGATGAGGTATTGTAACTATTTAAACTATTTACATTGTCTGGACTGTTGTTCTCATCTTTATTCATGATGGTTCGGCCGTTGTATGCTCCAGCCTTCTTCAGGTGAAATAGGTTGAAATTTTGAATCGAATCATCTGTCTATATTTCTGAGATGAGGTATTGTAACTATTTACACTATTTACATTGTTCGAGCTGTTGTCCTCATCTTTATTGTCATATTCACAGCATTTCAGCCATTGTACGTTCGGACCTTCTTCAGGCGATATATATTAGAATTTCAAACTGAACCATCTGTTTATACTTCTGAGTAAATGCTAGTGGCATGCCACCCAATGGTAGATTGGTGGCTTGCATGAAGTGAATGTATCTATTTGTATTACCTAAATATCTGTATGAATATAAAATTATTACTTTTAGAAAAACAAATTTAAAGGAAATTCCAGCACAAAGGTAAAGTAAATAATATTTAATATTTCAACCATATTGCAAGTATTCATCACTGTAAAACCTTGTTACTTTCTTCTTATTAATAGGTATCTCAAAAGAAGTCAATCTTAACGGATTTCACCAGACAAAAACACTGCACATCTTTGTAGCTAAGTTTTCGCCCAAGGTCTCTTTGGAAGAGAGAACTGACATCACTCAGTCCGCAATGAACTTGACAAACAAGATTCATACACTCAATGTGAACAGATATATATATATATATATATATATATATATATAAAGAAATATAGTCTTAAGGTGTGCTATATTTATGGAATAAAGTGCTCAATATCAGAGATAGAGCGTGTGTAAATATAAAAGTCAACATAGAAGTCAACACTTAGAGGCGACTTGTGGCCTGACGATTGCATATAGCATGAAACAGACTGTCGCCTCTAAGTGTTGACTTCTATGTTCACTTATATATATATATATATATATATATATATATATATAAATATATATTTATAAAAAATTAAAAAAAATACAATACGATCTTACTTCGGTGAAAAACTAGTGTTGATTTATAAGTGCTGTGCTGCATTTATATTCTGCACTTTGCTCTCTTGCATATTTTATTTTTTTATTTTTTGTCTCGACCCATTTTATTTATCTCGTGACCCACTGAAGGGTTGAGATCCACCGTTTGAAAATCCCTGGTCTAGACTGAATGGTAGGGGAACATATTATTCTATTATCTTATTTCAATCTCAGTCAAATTGTATGTGCATGTGAGTGTATGTTAAATAATACTGGCACATGTTCATCACTCATGCACAACACAAACATATGTGTATACTTTGCATACAGTACATTGCAAAAATCTACACCCTCTTGAAAACTGGATGTATTTTGTTTATTTTGATAGGAGCAATTAATATTTTAAACACCAATAATCTGTTTTAATAAGCAGATCTATCACACTTTTATTTAATACACAAAATACATTTGAAAAATCTAAACCTGATTCATAAACAAAGATAATTTTGAAAAATGTCTTTGCAAAATTCTACACCCTCTTTGGAATGTCTTCAGCTAATACTTTGTCCATGATCCTGCTGCATCAATTACAGCCTGTAGATGCCTTGGGTAGCCTTCCATGAGCTTACTGCAGTGGTCTGCTGACAGTTTTTGCCATTCTTCATGGCAGAACTTCTCAAGCTGTGTCAGATTGGATGGGAAACATTGGTGCACAGCCAGCTTTAGATCTCACTATAGATTTTCTATAGGATTGAGGTCTGGAGACTGGCTGAGCTACTTCAAAACTGTGATTTTCCTGCTAGCAAACCAAGCTTTAGTGCTTTTTGACACATACTTGGGGTCATTATCTTGTTGAAACTTGAAATTGCAACCCAAGTGCAGACTTCAGCAGGTTTGCCTCCAATATTCCTTGGTGCTTGACACTGTCCATGACACCTTGGATGGTTACCAGCTCTCCAGGCCCTGTAGCTGAAAAACAGCCCCAAAGCATGATCGAGCCACCGCCATGCTTTTAGTGGGGACGGTGTAATGAGGTTGGTGATTAGTGGCTTTTTTTCCGCCAAATGTAGCATTTCGTATATTTTCAAATAACTCAACTTTGGTCTTATCTGACCACAAAATCTTTTGCCACATGGTCATGGAATCATTGATGTGACTTTTGGCAAAGTTTAGTCTAGTTTACTTGTACATAGGCTTCAGAAGGGGCTTTTTTCTAGCTACCCTCCCTTGCAGGCCAGACCAGTGCAATACTCTGGAAATTGCAGATGCATGGACATCTGCCCCAGTACTGGAAACTGAAGCTTTCAACTCTTCCAGTGTTGCACTAGGGTTGGAGGTTGCCTCTCGGACAAGTTTTGATTTTGCTCTTCTGGTAGGTTAGCTCAATCTCCCAGATCTTGGTAGGGTAGCAGTGGATTTGTGCACTAACCACTTCTTAACTACAGTTTTAACGGTGTTTAGGAACAATTCTAAAGTTTTTGCAATCTTTTTATAGCCATTATTTTCATTGTACTTTTGAATAATAAGGTTTTTAAGCTCCTGAGACAGAGGCTTGCCCATTTTCTTTCCCAAGTTGGACACCTTGTGTTTACAGTCAGAGTCCAAAGACCAACATACTAAGAAACCATGAGGTGGGTGATTTTATAGGCAGTTAAATCACCTTATATAGCAAAATAATAGACTGACCAAGTTTGTTTGATATGGTAGAACGCACATGTCACTTTTGATTGTTCTGCATTGTATACATCAATGACAAACTACGTGATAACACAGTATAATATCTGGGGTGGGTGTAGATTTTTGCAAAGACATTTTTCTAAGTTATATGATTTTAAGAATCAGTGTGAAAATTTTAAAATGTAATTTTTATATTAAAGGAAAATGTGATGGATCTGCTTCTTATTTAACAATCATTGGAATTGAAAAAATGTGTCGTTCCCTGTTAAATTATACAAAATTAATGTTCCGGAAAGGGATATATTTTTGTTCAAAGTAGCAAAGTGGTTTTGGACTACTGTAACCGAGTAGAACAATCTAGCAGGTAACCATAATAGATTGGTCCTCGTCGTAAAGGTAGACAATAGGTGTAGGCAATAAGCATAGCAAACAGGTGAAGATAATAGGCATAGCCAATAGGCGTCCTCTTGTACCTCCACATGAGTCTGTATTTATGGCTGACACCAGCCAATCATATTACTCTGAGGGGGAACCCAGGTGTATGCATATTCATTACATCAAAAAATATATAAATTTTCAAAGGGAGTGTAGACATTTGCAAGCCACTGTACAAGCATTGCAAAATCAAATACAGACAGACTGTAACAGATAGAGAATCAGATCTTTTATAATAAAAATTATTTAAAAAACAACATTGCAATTGAAAGTTTATTATTAATTAAAGTGATTATAACAATGGTCACTGTGTAACTGTAATTTTGTAATTTTAATAGTCACTGTAATTTAAATAATTGACCATATAATTCAAATGGCCACCATATAATTTAAATGGTAACTATGTAATTTAAATAGTCACCATGTAATTTAAATTACACAGTGACAATTGAAATTATATGTTGACCATTAAAATTGTACGATGACTATTTAAATTAGAGTGACCATTTAAATTACATAGTGACCATTTCAATTACATATAATTCAAATAGTCACCATGTAACTGAAATGATCATCATGTAATTTAAATCGTATATGTTTAATTTAAATGGTCACTATATAATTTAAATGGTCACTATATAATTTAAATTATGGACACGTGGCCAAGTGGTTACAATGTTTGCATTCTGACCATGAGACCTGGGTTCAAATCTCACCATGGTCAATTTATGTTATCGGAATGGGGGGTCAATCCCAGTGTGCCTTTGGAAAGTGTTTGAAAACCATACGATGGGTTGACCCAAGCCTTGTGAGTGAAATTGGGTAGACAGAACCCTTGGGTGCTGTCGATAGCTGTTTTAAGTCATAAGTCATCATGGCCGAGGGCTTTGATCATGCTGGCCTTGTTCAAATTGTTGATCACCCTAGATAACACACTCTCTCCCAGAAACTGTAACTAAGGTCTGCTCAGCATAGTTGCAGTATAAACCACATGTAGGCTCTGTGGGTGTTGGATAAACACAAATGTGCCTGAGCAAGCATCTGCAATAAGGATTGGCTAGCAGCCCTAGTAGACGGGTATACTCGAATACGAGTGGCCAGCTATACATACATAATTTAAATAGCCACCATGCAATTTAAATGCTCACCATGTGATTTAAATGGTAACTGTTCAATTTAAATGGTCACCATGTAATTTAAGTGGTAACTGTGAAATTTAAGCAAATTTGCATGGTAGAAAATTTCACAATTTTGGTTTGGTTCTTCCTCATGCTTGCAGCTTTATTAAAATCAGGCTTAAATTTTTTTTGATTTATTTACAATAGTATCAGCAGAGAAAGTGAGAAAGAGGCTTGTTAAAAGATATTCAGGATGAGCCAATATTTATTTTTTAAGCAATTATTATTCATGGTTTTTCTTTGCCTTTTCCTTTTGGCATTTCATCATTTGCATTTTAAAGAAAAAAATCCCAAGAATTAAAATAAGTAGCATAAAATCCTCTCACAACCAGAAGATACAAATTTTATCAGGTGAATGCAATGCCAATGAAATATCATTTAGCCATAATTATATTGCACCCAGGCATGGATTTTTAATATCATCTTTATGTGTTTAAAACCTATTAACTTTAAAATGTTATTTTTTATTAACACGGATTCCAAGCAAATGCAATTATTCAAATAAAATCTGTATTCACCACTAATCACAGAGATTCTGAATTTTAAGCTGAAAATTTAATATCAAAATTCACTTAGTAACAGTGTTGGACGACAAGGTTACTATTAAGGTTTGCTATATTTATAGAAGAGAGTTGACTGTTGGAGATAGACAGTGTGGACATAGGAATCAACACTGTATAGTTGGTAACTGAGATGGAACAACTAAATTGAATCAATAGCTTCATCTCCTGCAATGAAAGTTGGTTCTCTATGTCATGCCAGAAAGTTTTTCTCACCTGAGTCCATCCTTCAAATCTATAAATCAACCATCTGTCCTTGCTTGGAATACTGCTGCCATATATGGTCTGGAGCCCCCACTGTTTGTCTTAGGGTCCTCAACAAAATCCAGAGATGGATATGCAATTTGTTTGGCCCTGATCTGGCATCTCATTTACAGTTGCTCTTTCACAGATGTTGTTGGGGCGCACCCACCTTCTAACTAGTAATGGACTGGTCCCTCTTATATAAGTCAGCTCTGGAGAGAGAGTGACAAGAGCGTCAGAGAGAGAGAGTCAGCGTTAGCAGTCCAGATAAGCTTACCCGGTACATACCGTTGGACTATAGACTTTGGATATTGTTTCGTACTAACCAACCTTCGTTCTACTAATCACTCTATTGTTAATTGCTTTTATGAATATACCAGTATTTTCCTCTACAACTGTGTTTGTCTTGATTCATACACCGACACGCGGGAACCTCACAACATCTCAACAGATGTGTTGTTGGATCGCTCTGTCTTTTCCACAAATACTTTCATGGTAACTGCTCCAATGAGCTATTTTCGCTGGTTCCTAAAGTGAATGAATTTAAACGTGCTACTAGGTTGACATCTCAGTCCCACCCTTTCACTGTCAAAATGGTTAAATGCAGCCATCTCTTCAACTCCAATACCTTCATCTCTTGCACTTCCTGTCTGTGGAACTCCTTTCCTCTTAATTGCTTCTCTGATAGTCATAATTTTCAACTATTCAAATGCAATGTCAATCGACATCTTCAGATGCCTTGATCTATTCTCCATCCGTCTCTTCATCTTTTCCTCTTTTATGCCTCTTTACACTTGCTGCCACTCTCTGTAACCCCTTGCGTGCTAATGGAACTTCTGCCTTGCTTGGGGTAAAAAACTTTAAAAAAAAAAAACAAACAGAAAAAACTGCCAGTCTCATGCTTCAACATGATCATCCAACCAAGTCATATTACCACTAAATAGTTTGTATATAAAATCTGTTTATAGGCATCCTGTTAAAGAGTACTGGCACTTCAAGATCACATTGAAGTTTGAAACTGACAGTCACCAAACTGTTGAGATGTTGAGTGTTTCCCTGTGCATGTATTGAAATAAGGACAAACACATACGTAGAGAAAAATACTGGTATATCTGAAGAGGTATTTACAACAGAGAGATTAATAGTCAAACGAACGCAGGTTAGTCAGTAACAATCAGAAAGAGTATAAAGTCCAACTGTATCTTCTGGTCAAGAGACGGAAGTGTGATGGTCACCTGATCTTCCCAGAACTCTATAGAACTGTCCTATTAGTAGTAGAGAGATCAGTCCATTCTGATATGAGAAGGCCCAACACAAACATATATCTATCTCTTTTCTCTCCATATATATTTATATATATATATATGTAAGCAAATATATGGATATAAATCCAAACAGTATGAAAAGAAAAAAATACAGAAAAACAAAAATTCTGGCCCCACGTCGGACTACAAACCATCTTATATCTAAATCTAACATTTAACTTATAACAATTTAACACAAAAGACGATGGACTCCAGATAATATATATATATATATATATATATATATAGTTATAGAAATGTCCATTAGTTTAAATGATGAGATGGTCTTAAATAGACGTCATGTCTGACTTTATTTTAAATTATAGATATTATTTTTTTTTTCTGTATTTTCTTCATATATATATATATATATATATATATTTTATAAGAGAAAATGTCTGACTGAATAAATTATAGACATTATGTCTGCTAATTTTTCATTCATACTCATGAATAACCTTCTATGTATTGATGTTAAAGGATGAGAGAAATGTGCTATAGCTGTTAAAATTTCTTAATTAATTATGGTAATAGATAACAACCCACATCTTTATATAAATACTTATATTAATGAACAACATATAGTTTTGTACCACTTGCATCCCTGAAGATGATCTTGAAAGAAGATCGAAAGTACTTGGGAAATGAAAATAAAAGAAATTTGAACAGCTATAGTACATTTCTCTCACCCTTTGATATCAATACACGGAAGGTTATTCGTGAGTATGAGCAGGTTTTATTAAAAATCAGCAGACATAATTTCTGTAGTTTATTCAGTCAGACATGTCTAAATGAGAATTTGATGTCTAAATACACAAATTTTAAAATATATTTGTGTTTGTGTGTGTGTGTGGTGTGTGTGTGTGTGTGAATTACAATTAGTGATTCAAATAATTTATCACATACAGATGATCATTTCATTTTAGTAAATGTATTTGCATTGGTAAGTCCAAGGAGAATCTACTTTCCCAAGGACAAAATGATCATCTGTATGAGGTAAATTGTTTGAATCTCATTAATTGTAAGGAATTACAATTATTAAGAAAGAAAGCTCAATCTAATTTTTATTATAGAGCAAAATTAGATTGAGCTTTCTTTTGTGGATCAGATTTAATGTTTTAAATTAATAGGATCTACTTGGATTACTTTCCCATGGATTTTTACCTGCCCCTATATATATATATATATATATATATATATATATATATATATATATAGGATTTTAAATTTTAAATTAATAGGATAGGATCTACTTGGATTACTTTCCCATGGATTTTTAAAATCCTATATATACATATATATACACACATTTCTCACCCACACAAGAAAGTCATGTATGCAGAGGTGTTGAGGTCTCACACTTATGCACATACTCACACAAATATATACACATACACGTACACACATCACACACACTCACAATGAACTAAAAAATAACATACATTTAACATAGGCATCCCATTCCCAGGAACCAATAAAACTGTCAAAATGACCAAGGAGGGTATTCTGAAAGTTAGGAATCTGCCATCCTCTATCTTAAAAACAACTTAAAACAGGCTGTTTGACCAACACAAGGACTCACCAAAATTAACAATAAAAAACAAATGAAACCTACAGATAAAGTTTACTTTCTTCAGAAACAGTCATTGACTCCTGTGGTTCATTGCTACTAACAAGCAGGGATTTTTTTCCTGATGATGGCCATGCTGGCTGAAATTAGTCGAGGTACCTAATTGAAATAATAAAATAAAAATATTAATATACAATCCAGTGTGTGTCTAAGAATTTTACTTTTTTAATATTTTTTTTTGTTCAAAAATATATATATATATATATATATATAAATGTTTGTTTTGTAAAAAAGAATATATAGCTACAACGGATAAATTTAATTATTATAAAATAGCTATAATAGCGTGCATTCACATGTGTTTTTCAAAAGAATCACTTTGACAATGGAATGCAGATTTTATCACAGTTACAATATGTTTGTCTTTGTAATTTACCTGTGAAGATGATCTTAGAAAAGGTCAAAAGTACTTGGTTGGAAAAAAATACAGTGCCTTACTTGATGAATTTCATCTTAACATCAAGAAACTGAAAAGGATCTGTATAAAATTAGACAAAATATGTGTATATTATTCAATGAAACAGATAGATAGATAGATAGATAGATAGATATACATATTATTCCTCACTGGTAGCATGACTCAGTTTTATGCACAACACAATCTTCAGGTGGTGAGTAGAGACCAACCATCCTTATATATATATATATATATATATATATATTTAGACATTTTTATGATTATACATTCTTTTTTATAGATACAAATATTTAAGTAAATGCTCTGTTTTTTTATAATAAAGAGTATTAACAACATTTACCAGCCTGAATGTCCAAAAGATTTTCATAGAAAATATGCGTCCTCTGACAGGATTCGAACCTATATATATATATATATATATATATATATATATATATATATAGGTGTCCCACAAAACTGACGTCATTTTGTAGTTTAATAACATAGCAAATTCTTGTTCAAATGATATAAATTTTAACAAAATGTGTAAAAAAACAGGTTGACCAGGAAGTGGTAATGACACTGTTGAAATGGCCACCACATTCACCTGTCTTGACATCTTGTCTATTTTTTCTATGAGGCTAAGTGAAATGACAGGGCTATATACCACCTCTTCCTACAAGCCTAAAGGAACTTAGGCAGAGAATCACTAAGACACTGGAGAATATTACACAAGACATGCTACATCGTGTTTGGCAGGAGCTGGACTACTGACTTGGACGTGTTTAATATTTTCGATGTTTAATATTCTCAATACTAGACATTCTCTTTTTCGTGTGTTAGTGACACAAAGTTCAAGAAAGACACAGAAAACAGAATGTCTAATATCGAGAATATTTAACATTGAAAAACATAAGAAAAATTAATTCCTTTTAATAATATGTGGAAATATCCACTCTTTGCCTGATGAAGGTCGCGAAACCGGAAACGCGTGTAGCAAAATTATGAAAATTAAAGCATAATATATTTGTTTTAAAATCTACATGACAACCAAAAACGTTTGCGGTTCCTCTCTTCTTTTATTGTACACACTTTTCTCCCGTTGGAACTACTATAACCTCTTCCTATATATATATATATATATATATATATATATATATATATATGAGAAAAATATACGGAAAAACAAACAAAAATACTAATATACAATTATGCTGTTTTAATGTTAATATAATGTCAACGTCGGACGTTTCGGTCTAATAGACCATCTTCAGGACATATTCATAATACATAATTAACATTAGACTATATTCAATTCTACATGAAAAGACGATGGACATAAGAGTAAGAGTAATCAATACAGACAAATGAAATGTCCTG
>CAHIKZ030003713.1:727500-835000 GCA_903632075.3 Acanthosepion pharaonis
TATATGACATCAAATACAGTACTTGAATGTTGACGCTCACGGGCAAAGCCCGATACGCCCCGGAGTCGACTCTGATATATATATATATATATATATATATATATATATATATATATATATATATATACAGTGTATCACAAAAGTGAGTACACCCCTCACATTTCTTCAAATATTTAAGTATATCTCTTCATGGGACAACACTGACAAAATGACACTTTGCTTAAGGCCATCAGAACTAAAAAAATTAAATTTCGTCTCATCAGACCATAGGACATGGTTCCAGTAATCTATGGGCTTTGTTGACATGTCTTCAGCAAACTGTTTGCAGGCTTTCTTGTGTATTGCCTTCAGAAGAGGCTTCCTCCTGGGGTGACAGCCATGCACAACAATTTGATGTAGTGTGCGGCGTATGGTCTGAACACTAACAGGCTGAATCCCAATCTCTTTAATCTCTGCAGCAATGCTAATAGCACTCCTACGCCGATCTTTCAAAAGCATTTGGATGTGACGCTCAGCACGTGCGCTCAGCTTCTTTGGACGACCTACCCGAGGCCTGTTCTGAGTGGACCCTGCTCTTTTAAAATGCTGGATGATCTTAGCCACTGTGCTGCAGCTCAATTTCAGGGTGTTGGCAATCTTCTTGTAGCCTTGGCCATCTTTATGTAGTGCAACAATACGTTTTTTTTAAGATCCTCAGAGAGTTCTTTGCCATGTGGTGCCATGTTGGAACATTCACTGACCGGTAACAGAGAGTGTTAGAGCTGCACTGCAAATTTGAATACACCTGCTCCCCATGAACACATGGGAATAGTTACACTAATGAGTCACATGACATTTTGGAGGGAAAATGAAAAGCAGTACTCAATTTAGACATATATATATATATATATATATATATATATTTATAATATATAATTTATATACCTTTATTTAATGAACATTTTCACCTAATTTTAATTTTTGAAATTCGCAGGATTTTTCAAACTATTTATGGTATCAGTTTGTAGTGGGATACTGGTTAGTTGGGGAAAGAAAGAGAGCGCTCTTTTGTGAGTCAGTTTTGATATATATCAAATTCTATGTTGTGTTAATAGTACTGGATTATACCAACGGATTACTACCTGTATATATATATATATATATATATATATATATATATATATATATATAAAGGTTACAGTGATATTAATTCCTGTTTATTATCAGTAACAGAAAATGTCATGAAATAAAGGAAAGTATGGCTGCCAGATCTCACCTTAAGTAACGATATATTTAAAAAAAAATGATTGTGCAGCCAAAAGCCAACTGCATTTAATTACTGCAAGTGCAAAACAGCAGAAAGGAAAAAAAACTGCTTGGCTAAAATATCTTTTAATTAGATTTGACATTTTTTCTTTCTCGCTATCAAAGATAGACAACAAAATAATGTTGCCTAGTGATCAAACCTATCTGCCAAATTCTGCACGTGTCTGTTTCGTAATACAAACTATGTGTTTTGAATTACTCGATGTTAATTTTTCAGGAGTCAGTCTTCGAATTCTTTCAACTTGAGTTATTCCTTCAACTATCCCAACTTGTCATGGATCATGGATTCAATCTGAACCATATTCATTTGTCTCTCATTCATTTTGTCTGTTATCTTAATGACTTCCTGAACTACTGCTATTGCCGCCATTGTTATAACTTACAAAATATTGATTTGCTTCTCTTGATATTTTTCTTCTTTTTTTTTTCAAAATTTAATTTGAAAATGAATTTATTAAAATTTTGGATGGCTGATGAAAAATGTGTCCATTCGAATAAACATCATTTAATTTTCTATGTTATTAATCAAATTTTTCCAAAATTCAATAAGGAAAGAAATATTTAATTAAAAGAACTCTTAATTCTTACGTATTGTTTTATGTTTGTAATCTCATTTACATGCACCTGCTCAGAAAAATCCTTGTTATTTTCTTCAAAATAGAAAATGATTTTGCAATGCGTTAAATGCTTTACTCTTATCAAGATATATGTGACTTTATGTGCATGTTAGTGTGCAATGGGCCCCTGCCCAGAAATCTAATTTGCACTGCCAGAATATAAATTAACATATAGCCAAAAGAAAGATAAAATCAGTCCTTGCACTCCAGTTGCAGCCTTCCCCACTTTACAAATTATTTAAGTGGTTGATAATTTAAGCAAGTTTCATATGACTTTCTTTGATGCTCACTACATCCAGAAACAAGGCCTCTGATCGAGAGATTGGAGGTTTTTTTGAGGAGCATGGAACCACCTCTTAATTACTGCTGTTTCCAGGTCCACCTCGACTCGGCACCTGTTAGGGTCCCAGCTAAGGGCAGATAGTGAACCCCACAAGCAAAAATAAAACACTATGAAAGTATAAAAATACCAGCAATACATATTTATGTAAAAAAATAAATAGCAACAATACTTATTTATAGTAAAATTTGCAGCAACAAATTTTATCTGTAATTGAAGGCGTACAATTGAATTCAATATATATTTAGTTGAAAGCATAAAATTGTTCAAATTACTTATATTTCCACATTAAATAACCTATAGAAGTTGATATGTCACTAACAAAACCAAACAGACAATATGAAAGAGCTCTTTCATGGCATTAAGCCAGATAATATCTGATAATTTCTTAAATCACACTGAATTCCAAAATAGAGCTTCAACAAAAACACATCAACACTTCTAATAATTATGTCCATACAAACATGTATATGCACAAAAGCTGAGTATAGTCTACCATGTATTCAACTGTGAAAGCAGAATAACATATAATTCTATTATTTCAAAGCTCTGAAGTAAATTAAATATCAGCCTTAAATGACCCATAAGAAGTTGATATGCCATTAAACAAATCAATCAATCGTTGGTGCTTACTCTATGCTATCTACTCATTTCTTTATATCATGTTCTTCCAAAACATTGGTAATCATGGCTCTCCACGGCTTCGTACCATTTGTTTGGCTCGTTACCATCCCTCTGCCGGCCATTCACTCAAACTCATTTGGCAAACTCATTAACAAAATTATTTTTCATATCTTCCTCTACCTCTCCTTGTTAGTGTTAAATTTTCCAAGCCTGCTTTCTTCATAATGTGTCCCATAACTTTCAACTGTCACTTTTTGATTTTAAATATTAGTGTTGTTCTCATGAACATGAAAGTAATAACTAAGCATAATGTAGTTGTTCTCAAAACTTAAAAAAAGCTAAGCAAAGTATTAAGAAACAGGAAAATTCTGTTAGAAACAGAGGTAAGAGTAATGACTTGTTACATAATATCAATCCTCCTATATGGTAGTGAATACTGGACAATCTTCTCACAGATGGAGAAGAGTCTTGATGCAAAAGAAATGTGGTTCTACAGAAGGATGATGAGGATACCGTGTACGAGCAACGTCACAGTTTTAGAGAAAATGGAAACAAAAAGGACACTTATACTTAACTTCAGAAACAGACAGTTAAAATTTCTAGGGCACATAATGAGGAAAGAGGGCTTGGAAAATTTGATACTCACGGGACATATTGAAAGCAAGATGGACAGAGGAAAACAATGCATAACCTACCTAGAGAGCTTGTGTAAATGCATGGCAGAACAACGCTTAGGAGGGATGACAAAAAATTATTAAGAGATACAAAAGTCAGGAAATTGTGGAGAGCCATGATCGCCAACGTCGTGGAAGAACAAAGTGCCACTTTATGCTAGCCATGTTTCCTGGTGGGATGATTTGTTCTAGCAAGATTACACATATCCCCTTCCTGACACAAGGATATTTATATATCACCTGAAGAAATAGTGATGTAATCAGGTAATTCAATTTTATTAAGTTCATTTTATGAGATTATAGTACTTTTGAGGGTATATTGGTATTTACTTTTCTATTACGTTTATGTTAAGGATTAATTTCATTTTATTCTAATTATTATTTTTATTAGTTTGGTATGGTATATTTTGTTTTACGGCATATCGACCTCAATGGGTTATTTAATGCCGACAACATTTTTAGGATAGATTCGTATGAATAGAATATGTATTCTTTGGTTTAGATTGGTTTGGTTCATTTTGTTTTACGGCATATCAACCTCAATGGGTTATTTAATGCCGACAACATTTTTAGGATAGATTCGTATGAACGGAATATATATTCTTTGGTTTAAATTGGTTTGGTTTATTTTGTTTTACGGCATATCAACCTCAATGGGTTATTTAATGTCGACAAACTCTTTAGGATAGATTCGTATGAATAGAATATGTATTCTTTGGTTTAGATTGGTTTGGTTCATTTTGTTTTACGGCATATCATCTTCAATGGTTTATTTAATGTCGACAAACTCTTTAGGATAGATTCGTATGAATAGAATATGTATTCTTTGGTTTAGATTGGTTTGGTTTATTTTGTTTTACGGCATATCAACCTCAATGGGTTATTTAATGCCGACAACATTTTTTATTGCTGGTAATATTTTGTTTTGTCAAAAATCTGTTTTTGGTAATATTTTTCCTTCAAAATTGTAATATTGCTGGTAATAATTTTTTTCCAAAAAAGTATTGCTCATAATAGTTAACTATTTGCCCATAGCTGGGACCCTAACAGGTGCTACCACCCCGGGTCAGGCTGGACCTGGGAACACCAGCAATTAAGAGGTGGTTTCAAAACCTCCTGATCAGAGGCCTTGCTGCTGGACGTAGTTTATCGTCTTACTCAGGACGCGGATGTAGTTTAACGTCTTACCCAGGACGATTAATTTTATTAGAAAATGTCTTGCTTTCATATATGTTGTAACCTAGAAAGGGTTACTGAATGAGGAATAACCAAAGCAGAGGTTGGAATTGTAATGGTAATCTTTATAACATCAACAAAATACAATACTCGCCAGCGTGAAATAGGTAAACCACTGCCAGTGGTGAACTACTTAGACAGCATATTACGATATTTACCTGCCTCCCCTCGAGGTAGGATGCGGCACAAGGCCAAATTTAATGTGGGGGAAAACCAAGCCCCTGGGCTTGGGCAAAAATTGCCCGTAGACCCCGATAACGCGGGATCGGGTATCTGTCTATGTCCCCGGACGAGACTCTACCCTGCGGCATAGTTTCGTCCGGGTTCCTCTCTAACCAAAGGTAGAGAGTTCGACACGGCAAGAGCTTCCCACGCTGACAGTGCAGACAACATGTTGCCCCTTTTACAATAATGTCCAATGTATTTATGAAGATTGGAACATATATATTAGTGTTCATAGGTACATAGGTATATAACAATATACATTCATGGTAAACCTTTAAAATAATATAGATTAGTATTCTCAAAATGAATATAAGCAGCAGGGTTGCAAATTTTTGGGTAATGGTTAGAACTAGTGGAACTAAGGAATTTAGTTCGTGTAAAAACTTTCCATGGAAATAACGACAGAACAGCGAGAGGCTTGCGATATTGTGAACTAATTTTAGTGTGCAAATTCTTACTCGCGGCCCCACTGACTTAAAAGTCCGCTAGCGACGTACCTGCCCCATTGAACATATATACGTATATGTTGCAGACTTTATAAAATTCCTTGAAACCACACCAACAACTCAGTTATAAACAGCCTTGGAATGTGTCCAGGCAGATATGTTACAGTTTTTTGTGTATATGTATGTAACTAGTGAGCCAGTCAAAATGACTTAACTCCCTTTATAGTCTACCAATAGAAGGTTAACCAATCAGAAGACGTAGAA
Organism: Acanthosepion pharaonis; assembly: GCA_903632075.3. Lineage (NCBI taxonomy): Eukaryota > Metazoa > Mollusca > Cephalopoda > Sepiida > Sepiidae > Acanthosepion > Acanthosepion pharaonis. Next base: position 733,232 of record CAHIKZ030003713.1, read on the forward strand.
CATCAATTCGTCGTGTATAAAGGCGGCCATTTTTGTTTACCCTACCCGAATGACCAGTGCCAACTTGTCAGGCGAAGATGAACAGAAGGAAGTACTACACTCTTTGCTGCGATATCCACTGCTAACCTGAACTACGCTTTCCTACTGTCTCCGAAATATTCACTGCTAACCTCTGGATTCTATACTCGAAGACGACCGTCATGAATTTGTAACAAGATATACCCACGCAACGACTCCAACAGTTTCTAAATTACATGATACGACGCGTAACCGCCGTTATTCAGACAATGGAATGAGCTACAGGTTACGTTGTGGTCTCTTTATCGTACTTCAGTTTATAATAAGTATCTAAGTATATATATTTGCATATACGTATATCAGTCACTTTTGGATTTGAATACGAGAAAGCTACATATATATAGTACAAAGGTAGCCAAACCGTGACTCTCAAGTCACATGCGGCTCGTGAAAAGATTTTGGCTAAACTCCTTTTTTCATCACAGTTATTTAAAAGGAAAATAAGAAAAAAAATCAAGCTTTATAATTATTTACCGGGTATGAATTGAGACCCCATTGTATTAAAACGTAAGTTTAATTTTCATGATTAGTAAAATATTCAAGAATTTAAATCCTAATTTTAATGCTAGATCTGAGTGAGCTCTTTAATGCTGAAGGAAAGGAAGGTGGGGGCAGAGAGATTAAAGAAATTTCAGCGATCGTGTGAGCAACGATGAGGTCTTGGAGAGGATGCCAACAAGAAAGAAGCTTATGCTTAACATAAAGGAAAAGGCAGATTAAATTTCTAGGGACACGTAATGAGAAAGGAGGGCCTGGAGAATCTGATACTCACAGGTCGAATAGAAGGGAAAATGAGACATGTGAAATCAATGCATGATATACCTAGCGGGCTTGAGCGAGTGGATGACAAAACATGGTCTGGGGAAGTTGGCAGAGGAACGAAACTTATTGAGAGCCACAAGGGATAGGAGGAAGTGGAGAGCCATGATCGCCTACGTCCTGAAAAGACACGGCACATAAAAAGAAAAAAAGTCAAAAGACGTGGATTAAGGTAGACGTATAATTTTTTGTTACTCAAATGCAAATTCGTACATTTTTCTTAGAAGTTCCCGTAGTTCATGACCATATTACATATACTCAATATAGTTAAAACAATCATCTGTCAAGATTTGGTATATATATATATATATATATATATATATATATATATATTGTCATTACTAAAACCAATGCAAATTAACAGTTTAAAAATTAGCATACATGTATAAATAATATTGCATACATGCCTTTCTTAACATGTAATATTAAGATATTAACAGATTTCTTAATATAATATTAAGATACTAACAGATGTATTTCCGACGTGAAACGCATCTGTTTACCTTCCGTTATACGTCATTGATAACGTTCATTACGATCGTGTTGTGTTTTGTTTAACGATCAAAAGCAAACGCTTTTATTGAACACGACGTTGGAAAATCTGACTTTCAGTTGTTTTGTGACGTACAGTGGCTGTTAATAATTAAGTATAACTCAAGACTTCAATGTTCAAATAAAACAGTATTTAATTACAGCCGCAAGTAACTGCTTAACGAGAACAAAGAGGTAAAAGTCAACCAAAGACAATTAACCATTTCAGTGAATTCCTTGTTATTAGCGCGGCTCGGCTCAACGTCCGGTAAATCGTAAATAAAAACCCAAATCCTCGACGCACAATAATTCACACTAATTCAACTCGATAGTTTCACTCCACAGTCATTCAATAATCACCCAATAATCACTACAGTCAGTAGCCTGACACCGCTATGTATACACCTTGCGGAAAACATTCATAAGTCAAGCTCGAACATCAGTGTGGGTAGTTACTCATTTCCTTACTATATGACAAGTTGCATTAAAATCGCATAGACGGACATGCCTGCAACGAAAAACAATAACCTGCCCTGTGGCAAAAACTGTTGATGGCGTCAGGGGTGGCAGTACCGCCTTAGCCACTGAAACTGTGTTACCTTCTCTGGTTGGTGGCTGATGAGGGCAGGGTATCGCTCGCGCTATCACGTGTTGCATGTAGAAAAATATATAAACATTTGTAACAAAAATGTGTAACAAAGACGTATGTAAAAAAATTTGTTCATGTCTTTCGGCTCTCAAACATCTGAACGTTATTGCATGTGACCCCCCCTAGCATCAATATTCATATTTGCTTCGTCATTGATGAACGAATAAATTATGATAATAACAAAGACAGTCATGGAAAATATGAAAACGCCGTTACTACACAAATTAGGGTGTTTGTTCTCTAGACATGGGACACTAGTTTGAATTATGTTAAAAGGTGTTTTCTTTGCTTTTGAAATTCCGTAACTTTCGCTGGTTTCCAGACGGCACAAATTTAAGCGAGCTATTAGGTTGGCATCTAAGTCCCACCATTTCATTGTCGAAAGCAGTTAGATGTAACCGTCTCTTCTACTCCAACGGCTTTTTCTCTCGCACTTCCCATCTGCGGAACTCCTTTCCCCTTACTTGCTTCCCTGAAAACTATAATCTTCAAATATTCAAATGTAATGTCAATCGACATCTTCTGATACCTTTGGTCTTCTTCCCCCGTTTTTTTTTTCTCTATATCCTTTTCTCAAACACGCCTCTTTACTCTTGTTCTCAACCCTCGATAACCCCTTGCGTGCTAGTGGCACTCCCGACTTGCTTGGGGTGAAGAGCTTTAAAAAAAAAAAACTTATATCGATACACAGTCGCAATATTTCAGCAAATGCGTACAGACATTTTTTGGGGCGTTTCTACTTATGCTAATGTTTATAAATTTTCGTACAATTGTTAAGTCATTCAATGTATTAGGTTGGTGCAAAAATAATGACGTAATAATGTCGTTTTTTTAACGTATTTTTAACGTCGAAAAACGACATTATTACGTCATTAATTTTGCACCAACCTAATATATTCACATATTAATCTATAATAGCTGGGCCCGTGTAAATTACCCGGATGTTCTTTTCAACATATGACCATTCCAAGATTATAAGAAAAGTGACATCTTTTCTTTCTTTTTATGTGCCATGTCCTTTGAGGACGTTTTGCAATCATGGCTCTCCACCTCCTCTCTATCCCTTGCAGCTCTTTCTCCCGTCTGCTACCTCCTCCAGACCACATTCTGTCATCTATTAGGTATGTCATGCGTTGTTTTCCCTTGTCTCTCTTTCCCTCTGTTCGACTTGTGAGTATCAGATTCTCCAGGCCCTCCTTCCTCATTATGTGTCCCAGGAACTTCAACTGCCCCTTCCTGATGTTAAGTATATAGCTCCTCCTTGTTTGCCTCCTCTCTAGGACATCATCGTTGGTCACGTGCTCGGTCCATGATATCCTTCCCTATGCTGTCTCCCCCAGACCACGTTCTGTCATCCACTTGCTCAAGCCTGCTAGGTGTGTCACGCGCTACTTTCCCTTGTCTCTCTTTCACTCTATTCGACACATTAGTATCAGATTCTCCAGGCCCGCCTAACTCATTATGTGTCCCAGAAACTTCAGCTGCCTCTTCCTGATGTTAAGTATAAGACTCCTCCTTGTTTGCATCTTCTCTAAGACCTCATCGTTGGTCACGTGCCCGGTCCATGGTATCTTTAGCATCCTTCTATAGAACCATATCTCCATCGCCTCGAGTCTCGTCTTCTTCTTCGAGGAAATCATCCAACGTTCGCTGTCGTAAAGAAGAACAGATGTCACATAACAGTTCAGTATCCTTTTCTTTGTTACCAAAGAAATCCTCCTGTCTCGCAATAATCTGTCCAGCTTTTGGAATGTGTCCTTGGCCATCCCAATACGTCTACGGGTCTCAGAGTCTCACTTACCGTCCTCTGTCAAAACGCTTCCCCAGATATTTAAACTACCGCGTCTGCTTGATACTAGTGTTCCCAACCTGCAAATTGCATTTCCGGCTCATACTTTTACTGATGACCATGCATTCTGTTTTTGTTTTTGTTTTTTTTTTTTTTGTTTTTTTGTAGTTTATGCTTAGTCCCTTCTTCTCTCTCTCTCTCTCTCTCTCTCTCTCCCCGTCGCTACCAAACTTAAAATTACCGAAATGTCCTCAACAGATCGTTATGTCACGAAACATGATTTAACCCCTCACGACAAATAACTACCTTTAAGATGACCCTCCCTCTAAGCCCCCCCCCCCTCAAGTCCCTCTCTGTGTCACACTCCTTCTTTTCTTTTTTTTTCTATACAGCCATCTCTCTTCTTCTGTTTTACTTTCTATGCCCCTCTCTCTTTCTGTTTCCCACTCGGGTGCTCAGTACAGTTTAAATTCTTTCAGTCTGTATAACAAATTCGCGAAAATAAGATTATAAAAAAAGAAAGATTTTAATTTCATAAGGTCACTTGCAGTCCAAGAGCAAATCTGTCCTCAACATATCGTTAGGTCATGAAATATAATTTCCCCGCTCACTACAAACAACTGTCCTTATCTAAGATGGCTTCCCACCAATTCCTCTTTGTATGTCTCTGTATGTCTCTGTATGTCCCTCTCTCTTTTTCTGTTTTACTCTCTCTGACCCTATCTTTCAGCATCACTCTCAGTATCTGTGATATCAAGCGTGACACTCTCTCTCTCTCTCTATATATATATTTTTTTTAAGCATTACGCCCCGAGCAAGGCGTGAAGCCACTAGGATGCAGGGGCTTGCAGAAGATTTGGAACGAGAGCAGATAGGAGTGATAGAAGAAAGGGTGAGGAGAGGGATAGTGGATAGATCAAGGTAACTGGAGGTGTCGATTGACAGTACATTTGAATAGTTGGAGATTATAGCTCTCAGGGAAACAGTAATTGGGAAGGGTGTTCCACAGGCGAGAGGTGCGAGGTATGAAGCTATTGGAGTAGAAGAGACGGCTACATTTAAAAGTTTCTACAGTGTAAGGGTGGAAGCGGAATATAAGTACAAATGTATGAATATATAGATATTGGTAGTTAAACAGATCTCTAGCCACATGATGAAAAAGTGTTTATTTTACACATTTTATTTTTCAACAAAATTTCTTTAATTATCAATGCTCTTTTTTCGTAATTAATATTAATTGCCTCTCTCGAACATTATACATCAAATTTTTCAGACCAAAATTAACGTAATAACTACATTGAAATGTAGTTATGAAGTGAATCGTTCATTAAGCGACTGATTTATTGATCCATCCTCGTCCCTGTGAGTCTATATGCACATGGGTAAACGAATAGATGCGTGAGTTACTGCATATTTTATGCACATAGGAATGTTGAAGTTGACGTTTGTGCATTCTTGTTTGGCTGTTCACGTTGACAGTAAATTAATCTTTTTCAAAGAAAGTCATCTACACAGTTCTAAGCTTGAATATCTAAATGACAGCATTTAAATTAGCATTAGCAACCAATAAACCTAGTGAAAAATCGAAAGGAGAAATCGAAAATAAAATACGAACAGAATTAAGTTCATTCTTTTAGAATGAAACAATAATATGTTAAACATTGTGATTGGTGGATTGAGGAGAAGGGGGTGTTGTGGCAAATGTTGTTGAAAAATGATTTCTTAGACATTCAAATTGATCCAATTACTGAATTTTATGGCATATCTCTTATTATTATTATTATTATTTTTTTGCGTTTTCATTATTGGAAAAGAAATTTTGCTCAGTTTTAAAAGATTGATTTTCCATTTTAGAAAATTACCGTTCATCACATCCCGGTGTGACTGGTGTAAATGATTGCCTCAGAAGAAAGTGAAATAACTGGGATTTCCGAGGGACAAGAGGAAATAGAAAAGATTAAAAAATGGGGAGAAAAAGAAAAAAAGAAGAAGATTATTCCTCCCATCAAAAAGGTTTGCTTTTCATACAATTTGATTGAAAAAAAAGGTACAGTAAAGGAGAATACGTACACGCCTACACTTAAAAGAGATATTAGCTAAAGAGGACATTATTGCTGCTACATTGACGCTATAAGCGGCAGTACATAGAGAAATAAACACACACATAGAGAAATAAACAAACACATAGAGAAATAAACACACACATAATTCACACGCATATACATAAAGTTTGCTCCGAAAATAATGCCTTCTATTCATTACCACATTGTATATTTCGTTGAAGTCGAAAAAAAGCAAATCTTCAGTCACAAAACATAAGTTTCCCACATTGTTAGCACCACTGGCAATGCATTTTCGCCAGCGACGAACAAGAGCCAACATGTCGCATTGATAAAAAAAAAAGCCTTCTCGAGTGGAGGCGTCCCACATATCGCTGTTGCTAATTTACCCACCCCATAACAGTGCTAATATACAATATATAATTTGGTCCGAGAAAAGATTCAGTAAACGTCGATGAATGTAAATTGCCCGCATAGAGGAATTTAATGTCACACTTCTGCTTCGTATGAACTTTCATATCAGACATCATTTTGCCAGACTAACATTCAGCTGCTAAAAAAGTGTGTTACTCTCGGGAAGGATATATCACCAACCAACATTCGTCTGTGACGATATTGTGAAGCAACATAAAATAGGAGGCATTAATTTCAGTGCAACACTCATGTTATCTCTGGGGAGGACGTGTGGATTTGTAAACAGTGACTATTATGGCTAATAATGCAAGACTCTTCGGTAAATCGAATCGAGTTCTCTCAGTCACTGTGTGTTTATCTAAAAATAAATACCTTCATCCTTGCCGTGCGCCAACGGCTTAGTGGAAGAATCCCCGACTGACGCCAATTCAGTCGGGTTTCGATCCTAGCTAGAGGCAACCGGACGTCTAGCCACACTGATGAGCTGTGATACAACGAAACAGTCTGTCTGTCAATTATATGGATGAAAATTATATATATATATATATATATATATATATATATATATAAAGGTAACAAATCCGTTGGTATATAATCCAAGTGGATCCTAGTAATATAAAATATTAAAACTGAACCACAAAAAGAGCTCAATGTATTTATTATTACATAGCAAAAATTAATACACAATAAAATCCAAGATCACCTCATATGGGAAATAAGCTTATTTCGTCTGTCGAATTTTGTAGTCGTTGAAGAGTGTTGTCCTGAAAAGGACATTTTTGTCGTCGTTGAAGAGTGTTGTCCTGAAAAGGACAATTTTGTCGCCGTTGAAGAGTGTTGTCCTGAAAAGGACAATTTTGTCGTCGTTGAAGAGTGTTGTCCTGAAAAGGACAATTTTGTCGTCGTTGAAGAGTGTTGTTCTGAAAAGGACAATTTTTTCGCCGTTGAAGAGTGTTGTCCTGTGAAAAGGACAGTTTTGTAGTTGTTGAAGAGTGTTGTCCTGAAAAGGACAATTTTGTCGTCGTTGAAGAGTGTTGTCCTGAAAAGGACAATTTTTTAGTCGTTGAAGAGTGTTGTCCTGTGAAAAGGACAGTTTTGTAGTTGTTGAGAATTTTTGTCCTGAAAAGGACAGTTTATCGAATGTCGTTGCTACTGGCAAGGATGCGTGTCTGAAGCTAGAGGCCTGCTAGAGAAGCCGGAGACTGATGGCTAACTTGACCTGCGACCGATGGTGATGACGGCTGACTGGCTGGTTGGAACTGTCGCTGCTGATGGCTGCAGCCCTGGGACGGCTTTTTATATTGCTGCTGGAACTGAAACAGATACCAAGGCATCTTGGCCCGGATTCGTTGCTTTTTGATGATTTGGAGGCCTTTTTATATGCTGCATCAATTTCATAATAGTCTCTGGTTCTGGAAGATTATGTTTCTGTTTTTTTTTTATAAAATGGGGGAGTGACGACAGGATACGACAAATGCAGTGGTGAATGTTATTCATATTGATGGTCATGACATAGTGCAAATCCCAGATCCAAATCCAGTTAATAACGATTATACTTATCAATGGTGCACGTGCGTACAATCCTAATTCATCCGCTCGATAAATGTCTTTAAATTAAATTAATATAGTTTAATATTGTGTTTTAAATTGTGTTTAAAAACCTGATGCAGGGTTCATTTTTTTTTTTTTGTGTGTGGGGGGCGGGGGTTAATGTGTATCACACCATGCAAGGGGTTACAGGGTGTGAAAGAATTAGTAACAGAAGCATTAAAAATGAGCGCGAAGAGAAAAGAGTAATCAGTTGGACATTAGATAGCGATTGACATTGCATTTAAATTTCTGCAGATTTAAATCGGCTGGAGTGCATGAAACCGGAAGGTAGTTCAAACAGCGAGAAAAGAAAATGTTAGCACAGATCTTACGGCTACATCTCGCCCGCTCAACTGTAAATTGATGAGATCTTGACGCCGGTCTAGTGCCGTGCTTAAATTCAAAAGTTTGGTACCCTAGAGAAGAGCAATATTTATTCTGTATAATACAGAAATGTGGCACAAGGCCAAAAAGGGGATTGGGGAAAGGGCGGTCTTCTTCTGTCTTAACTATAACATAGCTAGCCGCAAACACTGACCCAATCGTACGAAACAATATTCTTTACACCAAAACAACACATTCATACGTACCTTTCTTACTACAACCACCATAATACCTCTTTGACTCTATGAAAATACTAACTAGTCCCCATATTTCCAATTCGATGTCTGTGCGGGGAGAGGGGAATAAAATAACAATTCTAAAAGTTAACCCCAATGAGTATTTACAATATGAATACAAAAAACTATTTACAAGAAACTAAAGAAAATAAGATTGGTAATAAAAGCCCCCCCACAATCACTACATGTGACAGAAACATCACTTCACTGGCCGAAATCAATGCGGGTCTATAATAGTGTAAACCATTCATACCTCCCACGCACTCACACTGACATGCACTCATTCAGACACGACAACAAATACGAAAAAAAGCACTCACGCGAAACGAAAGGCGCCCCGCATCCACCAGCGAACTGACATCACTAACCACCTAACGAGGGAGGGGATGGGGAAATAAAACTTAAAGAAAATTAGGGACAGAAATAAAAGGTGGCCAAGAGAAGAGCACATCTGAATAATAACCATGAAAGTATTCATAGAAAAGACACAGAGGGCCAAACTTACAGAAGTGGGAAGGTGGCTGAAGCCGAGCTGCCAGATCAGGACCAATAATATTGCTTATTATTCTTCGGTTTTTATCAACGATCTCAAAGTAAATAGCACCGGACTATATATAGCAATAATATCCTAAGGATGGACAAATGGTAGACTTATAGATATGTAAGATAGATTCTGGAGAGAAAAATTGTCTCACTGACACAAAAAAAAAACCCAACTTTTTTAGCAGCTGGCCCAGTAATGGATTCAATATAGTCTTTCCACTTCATGTCAGCTGAGAATGTTAACCTGAGAAGGCACAACAAGTCACTTTCCTGGAGGTTAGCATCAGCCATGCTGATGGAAGCCAGAGAGTGATCGCTCAGAGGATTAACGAAGAGATATAACGAAAAGCGAAATATTAGCAAATGGTTTATAATTGCCAAAAATTGAATTTCTCTTTTACTTTATCTATTATCATTTATTCCAGCACGCATGTTTTTGTTTGTTTGTTGTCTTTATTAGAAAATTCAGTGGACACTGGTTAGAGATTAGATTAGATTTGGAGGCTATTTTTGTTATTGTTATTTTCTCCTTTTCTTTCCTTCTTTTTGTGAATTACTACATAAGCATTTCGAATCAAATTATACGGAGTAGTTGTAAATTTTGTCGATTTGTTTATCTGTACACATTGCTATGCGCATTTTATTTTATTTTTTTCTTTAAACTTTCTTGACTTGTTTGCTTATTTTCTCCGCTTTTGCTTATTTTCTAGTGTATTAGCGCGCGTCTGAAGCCACTAAACCAATAAAACCACTGACAATATTTTAAAATATACCATAAAAAATATATATATTCTTTCTACTTGAACAACCAACACGCAAAATAAAAAAAAAACGGAAAAGAATAAGCAACCATATCCTATCGACGATACATTGTTCATAAAAACGAATTTTGCAAAAAGATAAGTATCATAGTAATGGCGGTCATTTCTGTTGACGTCTCTTCCCGCTTTAGTTGCAGAAAGAATCCGGTAAATGGTCGTATCTAAATGCTATAAATCAGCAACGAGATAATTATACGGTCCTTGCCTGCTAAGTCTGCTAACAAGATAACATACACTCAGGTGGAAATTATACGTTTCACAATCGCCGGATACCTACAATAAATAAAAGTGATTATGAATAGCAGACATTTTTTTTTCTCTTTCTGTTTGCATTGCTGTCAACTTAGGGCAAGAAGCAGGGCATCTGGCTGTAAAACTTATACACCATATGCTTATGCAAAATACTTTTGGTCGATTTTCTTCATTGCTACAGCCTTGCGTGGTTACAAGATGAGTCACGAGATGCAACCCCAGTCATGAAAGATGAATCAGTCTAAAGTGAATTTTGAGATGTTACACAAACCATAAACGCCTGATCGGTCTGAACGCGTAACGACTGACTGGTTACGGGGAGGTGCAGAGGTGTTTACATTTGCAGCATAATCTAAAAAAAAAAAAAAGCACCTTGTAAGCAAAAGCTTACAAAAAAAAAAATAAATCGCAAATGAATATATAACAGAAGACTGATACAAGTTAGGTCTGTTGTCAGATATATTTACCCGGCCACTCCAAAATGTCAAGATGTGACACAAGGTCGTTTTTTTTTTTTTTTTACGTGAGGAGCACCTCGATATACCAATGCATATAGACCAAGGACAAAAACTGCCCCGTCCCCTCGACCACATTCACGCTGGCATGGATACTACACCGAGCCTACCTATCTTTATACAATGAGGAAAGTGCTGTCGCAGTGTTGGAATGTCTGGGACCGATCGCCTTCTCCCATCTAAAATGAGGAACACAAAAAAGCGAACAGTCGGATTGTTTTGAAAGGAGAGGCGACCTTTAAATATGGAGGAGCAAGAAAGATTTTCTATACCTAAATTGCCATGTATACACGCGTATCATGCGACTTAATTTTGAAGCCAATTTTAAGGGGGTCGCATCATACATGAGATATAAAATTAGCGGATGTACTGCTGACCCTGGCTACGCCATTGACCAAATTATACATCCATTTGCTGTAATCAAGAAGTACAGCTGTATTTAAAATAAACATGATTTTGATAAAACTGATGTTTCGCTTAACTCTATCCAATAATAATGCATGCAATATTCCTATATCAGCATCGTATTATAAAATATAAACATAGCGAATATGCATCTTATCCATTGTTTACGTTTATAGTGATTTTCCAAGCGCAGCTTAGATATGGCACAAGACCGAAAATATGTGGCACCCAGTGAAGATCGAACTCACTACTCATTCGTAATTGTTCTAGCAAGACAAGCTTGCTAACCAATACTCCGCCTCAAGGTGCCCAATGATTTTCTAAGCATAGCTTAGATGTGGCACAAGGCCGAAATTATGGGGCAACCAATGAGAATCGAACTCACGACTTTGTCGTACTTGTTCTAGCGAAACAAACTTGTTAACCATTACACCGCCTCGAGATGTCCATTGTTTACGTTTAGAAGATGTTTGGTTGTTTTTCTTTCGACTGTTTATGGCTGTACATTTTTACCCGACGAGTATATAGCGTTACTAACGATACTTTTATCTTTCTCTTTTACTTTTTTAACTTATTTAACTAGAAGATGGGATAAAGGGAGAGAGGACAATTGTAATTTGCTTTCTCAAAAAAGGAACTCACATGACACACGAAATACCTGATAAAATCATTTTTTATAAGTGAAAATTTTGTTAACTGCGGCAGGGAATCGCTTGTACATTTTAACGCTTCCAAAACACAACTACTCTCATTTAAAGAAAGTTTTCTGTCTGCCATCTCCATGGCTGTTGCTAGACTCTTGGAGAGAAACACACTGAGCCTTCTTGGCCTCACGTTTTCAATTCTACCTCCACTAATATACGTAGGGTTTAAAATGAATTTTTTAAAATGAAAAAGCTTTCTTGAAGTTTTCATTTTAGCTTTAATTGAAATCTAATTTAAAGGATTTAAAATTTACTATTTCCAGTAAGCAAAATAAAAATGAGGTGTATTTCAAACGGAAATTATATTGATCGGAATCGATATTTTTTTTCAACAAAATCGATAAAATTCGGCCATTTTTGATACATTTGTAAACAAAAGTTAATTTTCGAATTTAAAAATTTTGCAAAAATAAAATATATATTTCTGAAACGTTATTTAAGGAAAATTAGCAAATTTAAAGTTAAATTAATCTGATTCTGTTATGGTCAGGTTCCTTGTACCATGGTGATAGTCCAAGGTAGAACCAATGAAGAAGAACTCGAACACAGGTATGGAATAACACAGATATATTACAAACAGGAATATATACAGAGAAGTAGAAGTGTTAGTATGAACAATCAGGTTTAGTAGAGTGAACAATGTAGTCTCGACCAGTATCGCTATTCCAATGTCTTGCAGTAATTGTCTGAACGCGACTTTGTTTCGGACTGCCTCTGACTCGACTCTTGACTCGTCTTGAACTACTGACTCGACTTGAACTACTCCTGAGGCGCAGTATTTATTAAGTATGGAATAGTCCATTATTATTATTATGGGTAAGATCCCACAACAGATTCAAAACAACTTATAGCATAAAATGTTGTATACAAACATTTCTTAACTATGGAGTCTTGTTTTCTCTGGCGTGTTAATCGATTTATCAAAAAATAACTTCACTATAAATAAGGTATTTCGGATTCGTGAATTACCTCCCTTTGCTCTGCTGAAACAAAAGACCAAGTAAGAATGATAAATTTCTCACTTCTAACGAAATAAAGTATTATCAGACATTTATAAACTGTCAAGACAGAACATTAATCTCTATTTCAATATAAATCAGTCGGCGAAAACGTTAAAGCTAAATCTTTTCCAATGCCAGAAAAGGTAAAACTGCTAGAATTTGCTTGCCAAAGACCATATCTGAAATGGAGTCTACTCTTATAAGAGACATGTTTCGCAATTTTAAGGCTGAAAAGAAATAGGAAAAGAAGCTGTATAAACACGTTGGTTTGCATATGGCGCCCAAAATGTTAATTTAAGTAAAAATAAATAAAATAAACAAGATGTAGAGCATTGTCAGCGAGGAATCTCCAACACAAAACTTTACAAGCCACTTTAGACATGTTTAATATTTTACAGTACCTACTTCATTAACAGCAATTTAGGGAGGAAGGGTTGAGTTGAACGTTTGAATAAAAATGTCAAACAGAAATTGCCAGCTGATCTCTCTTCTGATCTAACACAAATAAGCCAATAGGGCAAAAAACTAGCTGGTTACATTAAATGCCTCGAAAACCAAACTGGTTTCATTCCACCATCTTCGATTAGATCCCAAACTTCTGCCAGTCATAATGAACGGATGTCACCTCGGTGAGACATCGTGCCTTGAGAGACTGTTGGGCCTTAAACTCGCTCGTGACCTCAAGTGGAATGCGTACACACGATCCATCGCTTAGGAAGTAAGAAAAATGGTCAGTTCTCTGGATTGGGAGGCTACGTGCCTTGAGAGACTGTTGGGCCTTAAACTCACTCCTGACCTCAAGTGGAATGCGTACACACGATGCATCGCTTAGGAAGTAGGAAAAATGGTCGGTTAAATAAGAAATAGTTTGTTGCATGTATAAAAAAATAATGGAAGCCTTATTAATAAAAAAGAAAAGAAAAAGAAAAACAAATAAACAACTCATTGGTATCAACCATGAACATGGATACAATATCTTGACCGTTTTATTTTTGCAAAAAAAAAAAAATGAAAACATTATAAAAATACATACATGCAACAAACTATTTCTTATTTAACAGTTAACATATTTCATCCTTGAAAATGGCCAAATGTATAGCCGAAAGCGCTCGTAAAAAAAGAACAAGTTTTTATATAATTTATCATCTGAAAAGTAAAAGAAATTATTAGATCACATGAGAAATTATATAGAAAACTAAATAAAAAGCACATTGTCTGTCGTATTCAATGAAATGTTCATGAAAGATGGATTGCTGCCTAAATTCACATACACACAAACATGTGTGTGTGTGTGTGTATTTATACATGTGTGTGTGCTTCGGATTACTGCCCCATAACGATAATCACAGGCGGCGCGATATTTGAAAAGCTCTTCCCCTCTTGCCTTTTACAATTGGAGCGGCAACACACGTTTCCTTTCGCTCCGATAGACACGAGGCATGTATGTACTTCAAAGACGCAGACAAAACAATGTATTGAAATGTTTATAACTTTATCTTCGTTTCTTTCTTCATGCTCCTGTAACATTTTCTAAAACATTTAATTGTCGTTTGTTTGAATTCTACATTTTGTTACCAATTTTTTCCCCCAGACTGACATGAGTCCGCCAAATATTGTTTACTGGACAAATCTACCAGGAGATGGTGTTTTTATTTTCTTAACAAGAATCTCATTGAAAATATGTGCCTTGATTATCAGCCTCATAATTTGAAAGAATTGGAGCTTGGTTCAAAATACAAGGAAAATACATTTTTTAAGTTAACACCTCCTTATAGAAAGTATTTTGGAGATTGTTGTAGTAAACAAAGTAATTCCGAAAAGTATAATGCTTTTTTTACTTCAATCTTTTTTGAATCCATCTTATATAATCATACTTATTATAAAACCCATGTTGTGTGTGTGTGCGTCTGTACGTTTATATATTGGATCGGATTTCCTACATTTCTCAACCGATTTCAACAAAACTTCACAGGACTACATAAAATTACCTTGCGGTGGTTCTGACAGCGCCAAAAATTGGAAAAACACAATTGTTTTTACACGAAATCAATTTTAAAACACGATTCTGTCGCCAAAATGAAAGGGGAACAACTCATATCGAGTTATACTTATTATAAAACCCAGGTTGTGTGTGTATGTGTGTGTGTGTGTGTGTGTGTGTCTGTGTGTGTGTGTGTGTGTTTATATATGGGATCAGATTTCCTACACTTTTCAACCGATTTCAACAAAACTTCACTTTTTTTTGGCAGGTAGTGTTTTTTATTGTCTTGCACACTTTTTTCTTTATTTTTACATTCAGAATGCTTTAAAAATTCCATTCACAAGACAATTGTTTATAATAAAATTCTATTCACCAATCGATAGACTCATAACGATTGAAAACAATGTTTTTGTTTGAGTTTGACCAATTCTTAAAAAAAAAAAAAAAAACTAATTAAGACATGCGTGTCCGTCAACCTTAAACTATAATCTTTGTCAATTTTATTTTTCAGTCTCTATTTATGGTCGATACTTGATCTATCTCTTACTGTTACATCCCCGGGCAACGCCGGGCTCTACTGCTAGTTCTGTATAAACATCTTTGTTGAAATTTTGCTCATGTTTGCTACTGTCAAAATGAAAAGTGTATGTGATGTTAATTCTGATGTAAATAATTATTCACCCTCCTGTATCAATTGTGATCAACATTCGAACTTGAATTCTTTATCTCCAAAGCATGCAAAATGGTCCTTAGTCTTCAGCGTTATGATTGTCATTGCAAGATTCCAAGAATGTTAACAATTCCTCAGAATTTTCTAGAAAAATCGACAACTGTTTAGACCGAACCATCTAGAAATTTACTTTCTCCAGCAGTATTAGTTTTTGTTTTTTTTTTCAAGTAAATATTTAGAAATATTAAATAAATGTATTTACTCAACTTTGTGCTAATTCTTATATTTTTAATTATAGATCTTTACAAATGATTATATATATATATATATATATATATATATATATATATATATATATATATATATGTATATGAACATTGAAGTCAACACTTAAAGGCGACAGATCTGTTTCATTCTGGCCACAATTGCCGTTATTTTTCTCGGCTATTTATATATACGGGTCATTGGTGCATTGTGGGTAGTCTATTTTGGCGGTTATTTTACCGGAAGTCGTTTATTTATTTATTTGGGTTAAATTATTTTGCTTGTCATTATTTATTTTTATTTTTATTTCTTATCTTATATATTTATTTGTTTTATTTTTTTTATTTTAGTTGGTGTTTTTATTAACGTAGTAAAAATTTGTTTATATCGTTTATTTAATAGTTTTGTTTTGGTTTGGGAAGATAATTAAAGCTATTTATTCAATTTTGGCGTTGATTGTTATAGTTTATTCTCTAACTATTATTTTGGCGGAAGCAGTTTTTAAATTGTTTATTACTTCATGTATTTATTTCGATTGATTATCTTTATTTGTTTTTTCTAACGGTTAATTTATCGGGATCGGTTTGTTAGTTTATTTATTTATTTGGATGAATTTAGATTATTTTATTTTACTTGTTTTTTTATTATTTATTTATTATACTGTATATTTTTATTTACTCTTTTCGGTTTTCGATTTTTAAGTAACGTAGTATTTTTTATCGTTATATAACAGTTATAGCTATGTTACAGTTTTTTGTGTATACATGCATGTAACTAGTGAGTTAGTCAAAATGACTTAATTCCCTTTATAGTCTACCGATAGAAGATTAACCAATCAGAAGCCGCAGAACATTGTATCCATCGTGTATAAAGGCGGCCATCTTTGTTTATCCTGCCGGAATGACCAGTGCCAACTTGTCAGGCGAAGATGAATGAGGAAGAACTACGCTCTGCTACTTTGGTGCGATATCCACTGCGAACCTGAACTACGCTTTCCTACTGTCTCCGAAATATTCACTGCTAACCTCTGGATTCTATACTCGAAGACGACCGTCAAAATGTCTAACAATATATAATAATATAGTAACGTTGCTTAAAAACCGAAAGCTGAAAATATAAAATAAAATACAAAAATAAATAAATAAACAAAATGGCAATAAAATAAGTAAAATAAATTAACCCAAACAAATTACCAAATTACAGCCGTTAGAATAGACGAAATAGAATAAATAAATAAAAAAAATAAAAAAAAACAAGATCAAGGAACCCAAATAAATAAAGTAAATAAGAAACAAATTAACAAACCATTATGACCAAAATACTAGTTTGTCTATAAAAATAAAACCAAAAATCGGACGAAAAACATAGCTATAACTGTTATATAACGATCGAAAACCGAAAAGAGTAAATAAAAATATACAGTATACGGGGTGGGGGGAGAAGAGGAGTCATACCTTTCTCAAGAGTATTAGCACGTCACATTCACTTACGTGCTAATACCCTTGAGAAAGGTAGCCATCTTACATGTTCTAAAAAGAGAAAGTTAGCAAATGTATAAAAACTATCACATTTGTTGTTCTATTGTACGCGTTTCCTTACTTTGCTCGATTCAGCAGCAGCAACGGAAATTATCAGCAGGGTACAACCGGATGTCCCAGGGGTCATAATCGCCTTGATCAAGCTCTATTCGGTCTTTTTTCCACCTTCCTATTCAGTGGCTTCTATCTCATGGTCAGCTCTCGTTTCCATTTTCCATTTCGGCAGCCTCGTCATCCAAGTCCCTGCCTCTTCCCATTTTTTGACTTTCAGAAGTCTCTATCTTCAGCCCAGTTCGAAGGGCTACACATAACCCTCGCTGCAGAAGACGAGGCCTGTCCTGGCAGCTTCACTCAGATTTCTCGTTCCTTCCGCGGGAACTAGCGAAGAAAGCTCCCTTCAAGACACTTACCAAAGGAAAAACTACACGCAACCCTTGCTGCAAAAGACGAGGCCTGTCCTAGCAGTTTTACACTAGGATTTCTCGTTCCTCCCGTGGGAACTAGCGGAGAAATCTCTCTCAACAAAAACAACTACTATACTCAAGAACTTTATTAAATGCCCTCACACACGAAATACTACTTTTGCACCCTTTCCTTTCAACCGAAAATAAAAGCAATTGAACTGTTATTTTCAAGCTTTTTTTTTTTTTTTTTTTTTGTTAATTCCACTCACACTGCGGAGCACAAATGCACACGCAAGCAGGAAAATCCCAACAAAGGTTAAGAAAATTGGATAGAACGTATTCATTCTCTTGCTACCAGACTTGAATGATTGTCGTTCACACATTTAGTGGAATGTTAAATAAAACTAATTAAAAGAAGGCGTCAAACCTTCTACTTTCGACGAAAGAAAAATAAAGTAAGTTTAAATCACACCTATTTTTACTGTATTTTATTTAATCTGTCTTGATTTTTGCATTGACGTTGTTCAACTTGACTGTACGTCACTTTAAACTCAATCTATCTTATCTGCCATAGTTTTTTTTTTTCTTCCTTTCAATTTGTTTAATTTTTTTTACAGTGGCGTCTGCCAGCTATATCAGAAAGTCTGGAAGAATGTAGGTCATGTCCGCCTTAATACTGTAGGAAATGGCAACAAGCCAACAGGTACCGGCATTTTTTTTAAGAATGCAAGTTGTCATGGATTCAAACAAAACTTAAATTGGTTTTGCATTCACTACATTATCGCGCCGGTTAACTTGCTATTTATTCAAAAATAGCTCATTTAATTCGCATATTACCAAGCAACACAGCAATAAATTCGGCAAATACTCAACGATAGAACCATATTATACCACAGGAACTATAAAAATAAAAACAACTACAAATACTACAATCCTTAACTACCAAATACAGCATGAAGGAAATTTTATTCAGCTTTGAAGTAATATATAAAAATATACTAAATATATTTCATAATCTAAACGAATAGGACACCACAATCTGGCGTGTGAAGTTGAGATAAGCTGTAACAAGAAGTGATTTTTGAGAACAACCTAAGAAATATAATGCATACCTCCATAAAAATTATTTGGTAATGATGTGTAAAAGTTAAAAACGTTCAGAAGATATTGGATAATTTATGTTCAAATTCCCTCCAGAAATCAGAAAATGTCCGAACCAATGAAAAACGAAATAATCTTAAAAGTGCCTTAAATGGTCTTCAACTAAATATGAATAAATTTCTTTATATATATATATATATATATATATATATATATATATATATATATATATATATATAGTTGAGTTCATTAGATCTACTTACGTGATAATACCCGTGAGAAAGGTATGAATCCATCTCTTCTCCACTCAGGGATGGGTAAATATCAGGACAGACTGTGTCCTATAACCTTGGGCGGCAAACGGTCTCGGGGTAGGACAACACTGAATTCAAAATCCTGTGGAGGGTCGTTTGAGGAACTTGTGGCATACTGTTCACCAGATCTCTGTAATCGATGCCTACAAAAAGTATGGTTGGTTCTACACAAAACCTTCACCACTGTAATCAAATGATATGTGTCGCTAGTCTGGTTGTTGATTCTAAGAAACGAGTTGCTTGACCCTCATATACCGAAAACAACAGGAGAGTCGACTATATATATATATATATATATATATATATATATATATATATATATATATATAAACAAACAGTTATGTAAACAAACAGTTATTTCTGAAGAAAGATTGAGATCAATCTGAAATATCAAATATATATATAAATACTTTCATTAAAAACATT
Organism: Acanthosepion pharaonis; assembly: GCA_903632075.3. Lineage (NCBI taxonomy): Eukaryota > Metazoa > Mollusca > Cephalopoda > Sepiida > Sepiidae > Acanthosepion > Acanthosepion pharaonis. The sequence continues at coordinate 752,721 of CAHIKZ030003713.1, forward strand.
ATTATTTTTTTAATTTGCAACTTTATATATATATATATATATATATATATATATATATATATATATATATATATATATATATATATAAATCCCTTACTATAAAGGGTAATTTACATTAACCAGAAAAAGCTTAGACAGAAGCGTCTATCTTTTAAATTTGGATTTTTTTAATGTAACTATAACAACAAAAACATTTCGATTTCATTTTGCCTTGAAAAAGTCGGAAGACGAAACGCGTCAGCAAAATCTAAGATTTTTTTTTTCAATTGTCATTTTATACCAATCTGTCTTGTCAAAAAGAATTGATCTGGGAATTTAACTATATATATATATATATATATATATATATATATATATATATATATATATATATATATATATATAATTGGACACTGATGTCAACGCCAAGCGGTGATAGTCTGTTTCCTGCTTGAATGCACTCTCCAGGCCATGAAGATTGCGTTGAACCATGAAACAGACTGATATTGAGCACTTTATCCCATAAATATAGCATAACTTAAAACTATAGTTTTATCATATATACATACATATATATAAAGATTCTGGAAATTTGCTGGGACATTATTCTAATGATTGGACCAATTAGTTCATGTCACGTAAACGGAAAAAAAAAACTTACAACTCTAAGATTCGTGAATTGCCACATTCAGTCAGTCATTTATGTGCTATGCGTCATGCTTAGGCGATCATGTATCTTTCGATACATGACTGACGAGGTACATTTTTTTCATGCAGTAGGTTGCCATTTCTTTCTGCGGTAGGCATCCAAGGCTATAAAACCCGGTATGTCCTACTATTTGCCCATAACTGGTGGGAGAAGGAGAGGATTCATACCTTTCCCAAGGATATTAATGTAATGGATTCGACTGGAATTCGAACTGGTTTAACACAATGTTCAAAATAAAACTCTAGCGTTGCAACACGGCACGCTCGAAAATTTTGTAACTGTTAATAATAATAATAATATTTAAAAAGACACATCTTTCGACCTGTATTACATTTATTTTTGTCTCTGGAGTTACCTGGAAATGAGAAATAATATCCATGTTTGAAGATGATAAAAAGCGTTTGTCGAAAGTACTTGAAAATTGACTGAATATTTAATCCATTTTACAATTTTTAAAAACAAAGGTCGCGTCATTCAACTTAAAGCTTTATTAAATCTGTTAGCGAAGTGATTTCGCCACTAATTACATTAACTTTACTTATTTATTCTTTGTGTGACTACTTCTTTCTAATATTAATTACTAGCAGTAGAGCCCGGCGTTTCCCGGGGATGTAACAGTAAGAGATAGATCAAGTATCGACCATCATAAAGACTGAGAAATAAAATTGACAAAGATTATTGTTTAAGGTTGACGGACACGCATGTCTTATTTAGATTTTCTATTGTTTTCAATTGTTATGAGTCTACCGATTGAATAGAATTTTATTATAAACAATTGCCTTGTGAATAGAATTTTTAAAGCATTCTGGATGTAAAAATACAGAAAAAAGTGTGCAAGAGAATAAGAAACACTACCTGCCAAAAAAAAAAGTGAAGTTTTGTTGAAATCAGTTGAAAAATGTAGGAAATCTGATCCCATATATAAACGAACACACACACACACACACACACACACACACACACACACACACACACACACACACACACACACACACACACACACACACAAACAACCTGGGTTTTATAATAAGTATAATTCGATATGAGTTGTCCCCCTTTCATTCTCGCGATGACTCTTAATTGTGTTTTCAAATTGATTTCGTGTAAAAACAATTGTGTATTTCCAATATTTGGCGCTGTCAGAACCACCGCAAGGTAATTTTATGCAGTCCTGTGAAGTTTTGTTGAAATCGGTTGAGAAATGTAGGAAATCCGATCCAATATATAAATGAACAGACACACGCACACAACCTGGGTTTTATAATAAATATGATACTGCACCATTTATATATATATATATATATATATATATATATATATATATATATATATATATATATTCATACATACATATATATATATATATTTATGTATGTATGTATGTATATATATATATATAATTAGAAAAAATGACAAACTAGAAGTTTTTTTTTTGTGACACGTTTCATCCGTTGGGATTTCATCAGACTGGCTTTGATGATATTGCCGCGCCTACACATGCGCACGAAACGAGAGACACAGGTAGTTTCAAAACCTTTTGAAAGAATATTAAAAATATTTTTTTTCTTTTCAATCTAACCGAAATTATCTGTATTTTTTTTTCTTTTTCTTTTCACCGCCTTTGTTCCTGATTTTCTCACACTGTGACAATATAAAATCTACCAAGAATGGTGATATATTGCAAGAACCTGGACGCAATTTTATTGTGGCTGAATTAGCGATCAAGGCACTTTCCAGACGTTTTCGTCTCAGTAAATTATTTTCTTTTTTAATATATATATATATATATATATATATATATATAGTATGACAAAGTGGAAAAAGGTATTTTCACTTTGTCATACAATTCTAATACTGTTCTTGATATATCGTTAGCTCATATATATATATATATATATATATATATATATATATATATATATATATATATAAATAAGAAAATTAAAAATTAAAAATTAAAAATTAAAATCATTAGACACACTGGGTTTGTAGATTAATATTCTTTCGTTTTTTATTATTATTATTCCATTTAGATTCCTCGACTAGTTTCTACAGAAATGGCCATCATCGGGAGGAGAAATTTCTGCTTGCTGTTAGCAGTGAACTACAGAAATGAATGTCTTTTGCTGGAGAAAATGAACTTTTTTGTCTGTAGTTTTCATTTGTTTTTATTTTTTATCTTTTTCACATGAATCTTTTAACATTCCTTGTGTTGGTCAAACAGTCTCTTTTAAGTTGTTATTTGAGATAAGAACTGGATAGATACATTTTATCCTGAATTCTCTGGTCAGTTTGACAGTTTTATTGGACCTGGTGAGGGATGTGTCTCTGTTTAGTGTTTGTGTGTGTGTTATTTGGTTCTTAGGGGTGAGTGAGTATGATATGTGTGTAAGCGTGTGTATTGCTGTAGGTGTGTGTGTTATCATTTGGCTCATTAGGGAGTGAGTGAGTATGGTGTGTGTACGTGTGTATAATCGTGTGGGTGAGTGTATAAGTGTGAGGCCTCCATTCCTCCGTAAGCCTGTCTGTCTTTGTGGGTGAGAAATGTGGGTAGGTTTTGATTTGTTGATTGTTACTATTATATGTTGTTAAATTTATGATTTAGCCCGGCTGGGTATTGTGTTTTTAGACGTTGTATCCACTTATTTTCATGGGACTCTAAAATCTTTCTAATGTTACCTGCTCTGAACTTTTCTATTCTCTCAATTATAGTGAATCTGGCATGGGTTTTGAAATCGTTTTTTTTCTAGGCGGAAATGTTGTTCTACAGGTAATAACTGTTCATAGGGAGTCGATTTAATTCGCTTACGATAATTATTAATTCTGTAGTTAAAGGGCCATTCAGATTTTCCTACATATTGTTTCTGGTATAGTGTGCATTCTAGGAGGTAAATTATGTTTTGACTCCTACAGTTAGAATTGTGGTAGATTTCGAAAGTAGATTTAGTGATTGAGCTAGTGAATGAATTCGTGTTTTTAATATGGTTGCAACATAAACTTCTTTTGTTGTTACATGGTTGGGAAAATCATATATATATATATATACAGGGTGTTTCAAAAAATTTGATATCATTTCGCAATCTAATAACTTTGTTAGATCTCCTTCAAATGACTTCAAATTTTAATATCATCTTCATGTTTAATGTTTGTTTTATGTTTTTATGTCTTTATGTTTTTGTGTTTTTCTTATTTGTATTTTTATGTTCTTTAATCTTTAATCTTTTTCTTTTTAGGTATAAAAATGCCGTGTCTCGGGCGGTTCGTATATTGAACTTTTGTGAAATCGTTCACTTAATCCACATGCTTTTGAATTTCTCATTCAGATTTGGAAGAATAAATCTTATGATCTTCAACATTAATACTTTTTAATTTCGTTTGCCTTAATCATATACTTTCTGTGATATTTACATCTCAAAGGATATCAAATTTTTTGAAACACCCTATATATATATATATATATATATAAATGAATAAATTCATTGAGTCCGATATAAATCTCAACTGAAAAATAGAGGAAGCACTGGACGGCCGTTTCGTCCTATAATTGGGACTCATCAGCAGTGCGCATCCACCACCAGATATCGAAACCCTGACAGCTGGGTTGTCAAGCAGACAACATACCAACTGTACCAACCGGGCCTCGACACCGAAGAGAATCATATCAGACCCACATAGCGCCACTCACTCACATATTCCGTGGCAGAACTACTCCTGAGTTCAATATATAACCATAAGACTGTGCCTCCTGGAGCCACGACTACTATCACCAAGCCGCGACAACTGGAGCATTAGAAGCCGGATCATATAATTATATATATATATATATATATATAATTATTTATTTAAAAATATGATTCCGTCGCTACATAAGAGTTCTCATGTTTCAAAACAAGAGCCGAAAACTTCAATATAATTATTGGAATTAAATTGAATTAAAGTACCAAGCTCTGTTCCATTTTCAAGCGAAATTTTTTTTAGAAATAACTAATTCTTGAAATTTACACGTTTTATAAGCGTATTCATTATTAAAATTAAAATTACTATGGTAACGGCTAGAGCAATTATTTAATAAAAAGGGGGCGTAAGGGTTAATAATTTGTATTAATATCTCAGTTACATTCATTGGGGTCAAGGTAAGGCTCTACTTTTGTATCGAGCACTGTTTTTTAAAAATAATAACAAAAATACTAAAGAACTTTGGATTATTTACCTAACGAGTTCTTTCCTATTTTCTATATATTTTCATATATATATATATATATATATATATATATATATATATATATGTGTGTGTGTGTGTGTGTGTGTGTGTGTGTGTGTGTGTGTGTGTGTGTGTCGACATGGGGTAAATCCTTGATGTAGCCACGGATTGAAAAGTGACTAGTCATGTTTGAAACATGTCGGCCCACGCTCAATGGTTAATCTGAACGAAATTTAGACTGAATAAAATTTTAAATTCTGCTGGCTCTTTGCTGACATCTTATAAACTCGTAGGTTCAGAAAACTAAATAAATAAACAAAATTAAATGAATGCGCAATATTTGTTAAAATCCAAAATTTAAATATATATATATATATATATATCGCTTTTCCCCCGAGGAGCAAACTGTATTTGTTGATAAGTAGGGCTAACAAATTAAAATTTTTCTGAAAGCTGCAAAAGAAACAAGTGGCAAAACCACAAAATTGGAAAACTGAAATAATAAGAAGTCCCTTCCCTTGTTTTGCAGAAAGTTGTTCGCCCACCACCCCCGCCCACATCACCCCCGCATAAAAATAATGTTCACAATAATTCATTCGGCTGGAGGATTTTATCCGGAGGGATGCCCTAAGCAATTAATATATGAATTTACTTAGTTTTTCGCTGGCATCTTTATGTTACAAATGCGTGTGTTGCAAGCACATTAAAGAAGCAAAAATTAGGATTGAGTTTTTGAAATGTTTATTTGAAACATATTGCAACATATTCAAAATATTATATCAGATAAAATTATTTACCCACAAATATATTTTGTCAAGTTACGTTTTTTTCATTCTACTAGCCGAATTACCCGCGTCATTCTATGTGTCACACTTTCTTTTGTAAGAAAATGATGACTGATTTTAAATCATTGTTATAATTTGTGGAGAAAAATTATGCATTTCAATATTACTTAATATTTCGAAGAGAATAGAAATATATTACGGTATTTTGAGGCTGCTATTATTTTTATTGATGTAATGAATATGCATACACCTGGGTTCCCCCTCACAGTAATATGCTTGGCTGGTGTCAGTCATAAATACAGACTGATGTGGAGGTACATGGACTATGCCTATTGTCTTCGCCTATTGCCTACGCCTATTGCCTACCACTACGACGAGGACCAGTCTATTACGGTCACCTGCTAGATTCTCCTACCCGGTTACAGTAGTCAACAACGACTTTGCTACTTCGAACAAAGATATACCTTTTCGGGACATACCAATTTTTTTTAAGCATTACGCCCCGAGCAAGGCGTGAAGCCACTAGGATGCAGGGGGTTGCAGAAGATTTGGAGCGAGAGCAGATAGGAGTGATAGAAGAAAGGATGAGGAGAAGGATAGTGGGTAGATCAAGGTAACTGGAGGTATCGATTGACATTACATTTGAATAGTTGGAGATTATAGCTCTCAGGGAAACAGTAATTGGGAAGGGTGTTCCACAGGTGAGAGGTGCGAGGTATGAAGCTATTGGAGTAGAAGAGACGGCTACATTTAAAAGTTTCTACAGTGTAAGGGTGGGAGCGGGATGCCAGCCTCGTAGGGCGCTTGAATTCATGGAGTCTGGGAACCAGTGAAAGCAGCTCATCGGAGCAATTACCATGAAAGTATTTGTAGAAAAGACAGAGAGAGGCGACGGAGCGTCTCTGAGAGAGTGACTGCAGACGAGACGCCAGATCAGGGCCAATTATATTACATATCCGTCTCTGGATCTTGTCAAGAACTCCGAGGTAAACAGAAGGTGCCCCAGACCATATATGGCAGCAATACTCCATGCAAGGGCGAATGGTTGATTTGTATATTTGAAGTATCGATTCCGGGGAGAAAAATTTCCTGGCGCGGCACAGAGAGCTAACTTTCCTCGCGGTGGAAGAAACAATTGACTCGATGTGTTTGTTCCATCTCAGGTCAGGAGTCAACGTGAGACCGAGCAGACGCAGGGAGTTGCTCTCAAGAAGTTATTATTATTATTATTATTAGCTGAGTTAGCTTTGCTGCGAGTCACACATTTTTGTAAGAAAATGATGATTGTTTTAAATCATTGTAATAATTTGTGAAGAAAAATGATGCATTTCAATATTACTTAATATTATCTTTCCCATGTGATCTCCATCTTGCTTTCTCCTTCTATATTTTGTATAGGAATCATTTCCTTATTCAAACTTAGTTTAAATCAATGGAAAAATTCAGTGGTGGGAGTTTGTGATCCCTTTAATATGTATCTGATGCAATACTTGATGCGCAGATTTCAACATTGACATGACAGTTGAACTGTAGCAACAAATATGTATTGTAAAGCACTATCAACTTATTAGTGATTTCTTGCTTAATTTGACGTCCATATTGTCTCATTTTGATCTTGCCGATGTGACCTCCATCTTCTGGTTTCCTCCTTCTATATTTTGGATAGGAGCCATTCCCTTGTTCAAATTTAAATTTAAGTCAAAGGGAAAAAAAAATTCAGTGGGGGATTTGTGCAAAAAAGAGCTTGATCTGACCCCTTTCATATGTATTTGATGAAATACTTGATTAAACGAATTGATGAGCAGATTTCATCATTGATATGGGAGTTGAATTTCCGCAACAAATATGTAGTATAAGGCACTACCCACTGATTGGTGATTTCTTGCTCAACTTCATGTCCATGTCTCTTTTTTTTTATCTTGCTGATGTGACCTTTATCTACTGTATTTCTCCCTCTATATTTTGGATAGAAGTCATTCTCTTGTTCAACTTTAAATTTAATTTAAATCAAAAGGAGAAAAATATCACTTGGGGTTTGTGTGCCCCCCACCCTCCAGGACCCCTTTTTATCAAAATGAAATATACTTATTCAAGTACCCTTGGTGATATAATGTTAGAATATATATGGTTATGGGACGGGGGGGGTCCATCTCCAAAACAGTAGGAGGGGTTATATATATATATATATATATATATATATATATATATATATATATGTGTGTGTGTGTGTGTGTGTGTGTGTGTATATATATATATATATATATATATATGTATAAGTGAACATACAAGTCAACACTTGCAGGCGACAGTCTGTTTTATGACGATTGCCTCTAGCATGAAACAGACTGTCGCCTGTAAGTGTTGATTCTATATTCACTTTTATATTTAAACACGCTCTATCTCTGATATTGAGCACTTTATCCCATAAATATAGCACATCTTAAGACTATATTTCTTCACACACACACACACAGACACACATGTATATATATATATATATATATATATATATATATATATATATATATATATATATATGTAAACTGTTGTTATAGGACCTTACCCATAATAATATAATGGACTATTCCATACGTAATAAATACTGCGCCTCAAGAGGAAGCAGTGTTCCGTCTGAAGTCTGAGTTCAGTCTGAAGTCTGAGTTCAGTCTGAAGTCTGGAGTGAATTCCGTCAGGAGTCTGTCAGTCAGTCAGTCAGTCAAAAGCGAGCGAGTCAGTCAGTCGAGTCAGAGGCAGTCCGAAACAGAGTCGCGTTCAGACAATTACTACTAAAACTGATTGTTCGTACTTTTCTACCTCTCTGCATATATTCCTGTTTGTAATTTATCTGTGTTATTCCATATGCGCCTTCGAGTTCTTCTTTATTGGTTCTACCTTGGACTATCACCGTGGTACAAGGAACCGGACCATAAGAGTGGCGACGAGGAAACCAACTCTCTACGCGGAGGACATACCTTTTTTATCCGTCGGACCATAACAACTGTAATCCCAGCATAATATATAACTACACCAACATTGTGATAACGAGATACAATAATTCAAAATGTGTAACGGTCAGTTCAAACTCAGCAACTGAAGATTGCGCCATGCTATTTATTAAATAGCTCTGTTATATTACATTACTGTTTTAATAATACGAGCACTATATATATATATATATATATATATAGTGCTAGTATTATACATTACTATTTAATAATACGAGCACTATATATATATATATATATATATATAGTGCTGGTATTATTAAAAAATATATATATATATATATATATATATATATATATATATATATATATATATATATATATATATAGTGCTGGTATTATTAAAACAGTATTGTAATATAATAGTGCTATTTAATAAATCCTCTCTCCAGCTATGGATAAATAGCAGGACGGACTGGGTTCTATAGCCTTGGATGGCAACTGGGCTAGGGGAAGGACAACTCTGAATTGAAAACCTGCGGAGGGTTGTTTGGGGACCTTGTAGCACGTAGTGCCCTTCAAAAAGTGTGAATGGTCTTGTAGGAAACCTTCAACACTTCAAATCTCATGTGCTGTTGTCGGCCTGTCGGTTTCCTGGGAACTGATCTGCTTGACCCTCATACGTCGAATTCGACGGGAGAGTGGAGTAGAGAGTATATACTGCAATGACAACTAATACTGCTTTCGGCTTCAGTTGAAATTTATAAAATCTTTCTTTAAAATCAATTTTTCAAGAAGATAGGCTTTTCAAGTCCAGTAGCTGTTATCGCTCTTTCTAATTGAGGCGGGGGTGCCTTTCTAACGTTTTATTTGAAGTAGTGTGGAATGTCGTCATCATCATCATCATCATATTCTCTTCGACTTACATGTGTTATACATTTTAGTTCTTACCGTTGTTGGTAGTCCTCAAAGTATGCGTTTTTTTATTTATTACAGTTCCTGGTGATTCTGTAGTGCCAGAGTTCATTGTTCAAAGAAGGATGATATTTACCCAAATCCTCAGGTTTCACTCGTTCAAAGCACACACACACACACACACACACACACACACACACACATATATATATATATATATATATATATATATATATATATTACAGCAGGAGCCAAAAATTACCTCAACATAGATATAGTCTATTTCAAGCCGTTCTGTATACGGCTATCATCAATCTCTAAGTGTCTGTCTCGGAACATTGTTTTAAATTTATTTTCAATGTCAGTCCTCCTCTCGTAGACGCCTTGTTAATGAGAGTGGGTAAGAGTGCATTTGGACAGCAATCCCAATTTTATACAAGTTTAGTTAAAGACGACTGGCAAGGTGCTGTGATTAACCTTTTTGTATAATTTTTCCAGAGAATGAAACTTCAATGTATCACAAGGATCTTATGATGGCGCGTATCTCAAAATTAATGAATATTTACTTACTGAGTAAATTATGTAAAATAGTTTACATCGACAAACATCGTGTATAGACGATTAAATAATGGTTGTTCCTGATAATAAGAAGGCTAATCAGAAAGAATCTGTTTAGATTGTTTAAGGGCTTGAATTTCGACATAAAATTCGATATGAATCTAAAGGTGATACAATATCTAGATGTCGAATTCAATTTGTCCACTGGAACAGTTTTGTCCACATATGAAGACAAATTCTGTGCTTAAATATGTCAATACCAAGTGAAACCATTTTGCTAGTGTCCTTAAACACACCCCAATGGGAGCAGAATGTAGAATTTGAAGAAATTCGTCTACAAAAGAAATCTTAAGAAAGTCAATTTGTTTCTATTCACATTTAGTAACCATTAAATCATTAGTTCTCAAATAACGTTTCAGAAAAAGATATTTTATTTTTGAAATATTTTTAATAAAGTTGTGTAGACAGATTTTTCAATATGGCTGCTTATATCGATTTTCCTCATGATCAGAACAAATATCATTCCAATCAATTTGAATTCGGTTCGAAAGTATTTGTTTATTGGAAATATTATATTTAACCTATTCGCTTGGAATTAAATCTAAAATACAACCTTCAAGTTTTTCTTTTCATTTTTAAAATGCATTTTTAACCTTATGTATCACATTTGCGGGGAGCTACCTATGCACACGCCATTTTTTTTTTAAGCGTTTCACCCAGGCAAGGCGGGAAGCCACTAGCATGCAAGGTGTTACAGAGATTTGGAGCGAAAGCAAAGAGGAGGGATAAAGGAAAGAATGAAGAAAATGATAGGAGAGAGATCAAGGCATCTGGAGACGTCGATTGACTTTATATATATATATATATATATATATATATATATATATATATATATATATATATATATATATATATATACAAATGTAAGAACGAAGAATAAAATTTCAACGTTCAAAATATTAATTTAAAACAGGATTCAATACAAAAGTAGAGCAATAAATATTTATTATTCACTGTTACATTAGAACATGTAAATATCCACTACAAAATTGTAAAAAGAAATGTTGATTTACCGTTGAAACAAAAATGTACAATTTTGTAGTGGATATTTACATGTTCTAATGTAATAGTGCATAATATATATATATATATATATATATATATATATATATATATATATATACATATATATATAAAAATATAGTTTTTAGGTATACTATATTTATAGGTTAAAGGGATAGAGCGTATTTAAATATAACAGTGGACATTAAAGTTAATACCCAGAGGCAACAGTTTGGTGAGGGGATTAACTATTTACCCATAGCTGGGACCCTAACAAGTGCTGTTACCCCTGGCCAGAGTGGACCTGGGAACACCAGCAATTAAAAGGCGGTTCCACGCTCCTCAAAACCTCCTGACCCGAGTCCTTACCCAGGACACACATTTTCATTGGTAATACGTGTGTGTGGGAGAGGCTTGTGTAGCATCGTCCTCCTGTTTATCATCCTAGTGCACGCGCGACAAGATTTTGACTGGTGATGGGATAGGTCTTAGATTCAAACCTCTTTTTTTTAAAGGCGCGTACAGAAATGCCATCAGCAATCGAAAATGGGATCAGAAATTTATTTCTTAGTCCCCACTCTTCTCCAGTAGCCCTATGCGTCCTAGTGAGATTATTATAAAAAAATATTTTTCTACTTTTAAAATGTTAGTCTTGAATAAGTGTATAATCGTCTAGCTTGTTTTTTGGGGTTTTTTTTTTGTTTTTTTTTAGTACCCGTGTAGTGGGTTGGTATTTTCGTCCGGTATCAGAAGATGGTAATGTTATTGGACCACAATAACACAAAAACTTGGTTGGAAAATGAAGGGTCATTTTTTACCGACGCATGTGTGTGTGCTAACTCGAAGGTAAGAGAGTGGTCGACCACAAGTCAAGATGACGTTGAGAGATGGTAATTGAATTTCCTTTCTTTAGGACCGCTGCAAAACACGTCAGAATCCAACGATTCCGAAGTATCCAGACACTAGATGATCTCTTTTCCGGAAGTGGAGTCACACATTTCGCACGAGACCGGAAGTCTTTTTTTTTTTTTTGATTCGATTTGCATTATGGGAATTTTTTTTTTTTAATTATTATGTTTATTATTTATTTTATTTATTATTTAATTTTAATTCTCCCAAACACGTCCTTTAGCGAAACGTGCATTTTTATGAAGGTCAGACGGTTTGTGTTAAAAAAAAATGTAACACTTGTATATCTTTTCAGCTCAGAGGTTAAAACCCGTCAAAATTTGTGAAGGATCCATTTTTAATTTATGGAAAATTGTTTCGTTTTTTTTTGTTTTTTGTTTTTTTTTTTTTTGTATTTCATGACCAATGAAAGCTATGTTCTCATGCTCTTGTAAAAATATGGCTGGAGTCTTCAGCGATCCACCATTTCCAAATAAATAGAAGTCAGGTCAGTTAACGAAAACAGAAGAATTTAGACATCAAGGGGACAAGTCAAATCCACATCAAGGAGCAGAAGGCATTCGACATCAAGTAGGTACCAGTTACCAGTCAGCTGTACAGAGCCAAGAAGTGAAAATTCTCCTGCGGTTGGGTAACAAAGAACGAAAAGAAATTTTTACAAGCAAGAACAGTGTTAATTTAAAGGGGACTTTTCTAAAATTACTATATGTTCCAGAGACGCTCGTGAGGTAAGTAAAAGTTAGTGATTTCATTTTTTTTTCTGCTTTCTTAAATTGTTTTCCCTTTTTGTCAATGAATCTTGGTCTTTTCCCAAACTGTAAATTTTTCCAATTTTTCGATGCTAATCCTTTTTATCAGAAATTTGGTATCTTGCCTTAATAGGCACACAAAAGGAATTTTTTTGTGAAAACTTTGTATTTGTACCTTTTCATAATTGTGAAAAAAATGTTTTTCCTTTAAAATTTTACGCAGTGGTTGAGTCTTATTTTGGGATTTGCTCCAATTATGACAAACTATTCCTACTGTGTTTTCTGTTTGGCACAAGAAAATAAGTTTTATTGGTGGAGAATAAAATTTTGATATTATCGCATTGCTGGGTGAATTGATTCTTTAAAAAAAATAAATTTCCTTAAAATTTGAGCTTTTTTTTTTTTTTTTGCTTAATCTACCTGGATGGCTAATGGTAATCTTAGGACTGAGAAATTTTAGGTAAACAAGTTTCGATGCCAGACACTAATAGGTTAACCTAACCTAGTGTTGAATCGAGTCGAGCTTCTCGGCTTGACGGTCGAACTCTCTGCCTCTGAGCAGAGAGGAACCCGGACGAGTCTCCGTCGAAGGGCAGAGTCTGGTTCGGGGAGGTTGACCAACCCGATCCCGTTTATACGGATTCTACGGGCATTTTTTGGCCGAGCCTACGGGCTCGGGAAACCCACGTTAAACTTGGCCTTGTGCCACATGCAACCCTCGGGTGGGGGGGGGGGCTATATACCTAGTGGGAGTTCAGTTAGTCAGTTATGTGCCATGCGTGATAAACGCGTAGGCGATCAGGTATCTTTCGATACATGACTGACGAGGCAGATTTTTTCCCGCAGTAGGTTGCCATTTCTTTCGGCGGTAGACCAGTTGCCATCCAAGGCTATAGAACCCAGTCTGTCCTGCTATTTTACCCATAGCTGGAGGGATAGAGAAGAAGAGGATTCATACCTTTCCCAAGGGTATTAGCACGTAAGTGAATGTAATGGATTCGACTGGAATTTATTGAATTCAATTACGTGCTAATACCCTTGAGAAAGGTAGCCATCTTACATGTCCTAAAAAGAGAAAGTTAGCAAATGTATAAAAACTATCACATTTGTTGTTCTATTGTACGCGTTTCCTTACTTTGCTCGATTCAGCAGCAGCAACGGTCTGTCCTTCTATTTACCCACAGCTCAGAAGAAGAGGATTCATACCTTTCCCAAGAGTATTATCACGTAAATGAATAGACTTCGACTGGAATTCGAACTCGGCTCTCCGATTCCTCAATCCGAGCGGCTATCCATTATTCCACCTTGCCTCCTCTGTGGGAGTTAATTAAGCGAAAACATTTATGAAGTTTAATAATTATTAAATCCAGCGGATTTTTTTTAGCAATTAACCCCCAGCAAGGCGGGAGTGCCACTAATACGCAAGGGGTCACAGAGAGTGTAAGTAAGCGGGGGAAAACTATGTAGGCGGGTGAGGAAAGGATAAAAAGAACGGGTATAGGTTGACATAACATTTAAATTTTTAAAGATTGTAGTTATCAGGGATGCAAGTAAGAGGAAAGGAGTTCCACTGTCGGGAAGTGCGAGAGAAGCTGTTGGAGTAGAAGAGGCAGTTACATTTAACTGTTTCAACAGTAAAAGGGTGGGACCGAGATGCAAACCTTGTAGCATGCTTAAATTCATGCAGTCAGGGCAACAGTGAAAATAGCTCGCCAGAGCAGATCCTATGAAAATGTCTATAGAAAAGACAGAAGGAAGTCACATTGCGTCGGTGAGAAAGTGATTGGAGTCGAGACCCCAAGTCAGTGAACCTACAGATGAACAGTGGGGGCACCAGACCATATATGGAAATAGTATTACGTGCATGGACAAATGTTAGATTTGTAGATGTGAAGGATGGACTCAGACGAGAAAAACCTTCGGCGTGACGCAGAGAACCAACTTTCCTTGTGGAAGATGCAACAATTGATTCAATGTAGTTTGTTCCACCTCAGGTCCCAAACCTTTGGCTGATAGTGTATCTCTATCTATAAAAGGCAGGATGTGTGTCTGTGTGTGTGTGTGTGTGTGTAACGAATGCACGACCGCATTTTTCGACGGGTTTGCACCAAAATTTACTTGCACATGCTCCAAGTTAGTGGGAAGGCCAAGACCGACTTTGCATTTCCCAACTCCCATCGATAGTGGAAATAATCGATTTTTTCATGCTTCTACGGCACTTTTAATGTAATTTGCGGCCATTTTCTACTGGCCAGAGTGAGAGTCTATAGCTGGCTGCCACGAATAGGCAGGAAGATTCTATTGGCCAGCGTGAGAGCCAACAGCTGACTGACACGAATGTTAACTAGCATGCTAGCATGCAAAAAAAAAAAATCGATAGCTGCATTCGTCACAAGTGGGAAAGATTTAAATCTGCATGGCACTTTACTCCAATTGGCTCATTCGCTTGCTTAAACTCAACGTCGATTCTGATTCCGCAGAACTGGGTTGGGTGTGAAAAAGTATTTGTAGTTAACATTTTTTTTCATTCGGTTTTTCCAGTTACGAGTCCTTTTGTAAAGCTGATTGTTTTGTGTTCATTTTGTTTAGTTCTTTTTTCGTAACAGATTTAATGTTTAGTATAGAGCTTAGAAAAAATTCGCAGTGTGAGATAGGCAAGAAGTAAGGCATGTAGCAACATCAGCACGGCAAAGGGCACTCCTTTAAAGGCAAGAAAGGGCAAAACTATTTTAAGTCATGTGATAGCGATTGCTGTATGAGTCGTACGATTTTTGAATCAAGCGATTTAAATCCCGAATCTAACCCAGACGTTCATGTTATATTTGGCAAATATGTGAAGCTATTAGTTTAAAAAATTGTGATACGGTTGACATTTGACATTGTCCAGAGAGTGTTGATGGTCGTGTTGATGGTCGTGTTGATAGAATTTGCAAAGACTTTCAGACGTTCGCATTATCAGAGACAAATACCCAGAGTTCCGTGCGTATGTCTGCTGATAAATAATAACATAGATCGTTAGGTTTATACAACTTGAACATATGACAACACTGTAAGTTCTTCGTACATCTATTCAGTTACTTCTTCTTACCATCCACCGACGAAAAAGAGAGACAGCTGAAGGTATCGCTCCAACAAAGCGAAATGAATCGATGATAATTGAAGTAATCGGTTACTCTACTTAAAAACCGACAAGACGCTTTTGGGTGAGTTCTGTGAGGGGCAGGTCGAACGAAAGGCGACTGGGATGAGTTGGGGGAAAGGAAGGAGTAGAAAGAGAATGAAAAATAAAGAAGAGTGGGAGTAACAGAAATGAAAAGAAAAACTGAAAAGGCATGGAAAGTAAGAGTGAGAGGAACACGAAGAAACCAGGAAGGGGGTGGAGAAAAGAAAACAAAAAGAGTGAGAGAAAGAGAAATAAAGGGGGGAGGAGAAAAGCATGTCATTAAAATAAAGTAGAAGAAGAAAGAAAAGAGTGAGAGGGACACGAATAAACTAAGGGTGGGGAGGAGGTGGGAAAACAAAGAGAGAGAGAAAGAAGAAAAAGGGTAGGAGAAAAGCACGTCTTTTAAAAGAAGGAAGTTTCTACGTCCTTATTTTAAAGACGAAAAAAGAAAAGGTAAAGAGATAGAGAAACAAAAAGAGAAAAAAAAGAGAGAGAATGTATGCAAGAAGAGGCTGAGAGGAAAAGAGGAAGAGAGAAAAGGAGAGAAGGAGAGATAAAGTGATAGAAAAGAGTGAGAAAGAGAAAAGTGAAAGAAAGACGGAAATAGAAAATGAAAAAGAAAAGGACGACGAAATAAATAAAAAAAAAAGAATGATGAAACGCTCAAGAGATAAAAAAAAACAAAGCGAAAGGCGAGAATAAAAGAACGAAAAAGAAGCCTAGAAAGAAGAGGAAAGTAAAGTGCGAAAAGAGGGTGGTAATTTAAGACATGGAGAGAAAGAGAGAGTCAAAAAGAAAAGAAAGTAAAGGGTGAAAAAAAAAAACGAGACAAGAGAGGAGAAAGAAAAGTTAAGAAACAGGAGGGGAGAAAAAAAGTAGAAATAATTAATAAAACGGAGAGAGGAAGTAAGAGAGAAAAAATGACAACGTGAGCTAGAAAAAAAAAAGGAACGACAACGGAAGCGAGAGAGAAAGAGAATGAAAACCAGTGCTAGGGAGAAAAAATAGGAAGGAAAACGAGAGAGAAAGAGAGAGAAAGGGAATGGCAACAAAAGAGAGAAAAAGGAGTTAAAACAAGACAGAAAAATAAGAATGAGAACGAGAAAGAAAAACGGGAATGAGAACGAGAGAGAGAGAGAGAGAGAGAGAGGAATGAAAAATAAGAATGACAAATAGGAATGAAAAAGCGAGAAAAATAGGAATGAAAACGAGAGAGAAAAATAGGAAAAGAACGAGATAGAAAAATAGGAATGAGAACGATAGGAATGAGAACGAGAGAGAAAATAGGAATGAAAAAGCGGGAGAAAAATAGGAATGAGAACGAGAAGGAAAATAGGAATAAAAACGAGAGAGAAAGACAGGAATGAGAAAGGGAGAGAAAGACAGGAATAATATCGAGAGAGAAAAATAAGAATGAGAACAGGAAAGAAAAATAGGAAAGAGAACGTGAAGGAAAAATAGAAATGAAAAAGCGAGATAAAAAGGAGTGAGAACGAGAGAGTAAGACAGGAATGAGAACGAGAGAGAAAATAGGAATGAAAAAGCGGGAGAAAAATAGGAATGAGAACAAGAAGGAAAAATAGGAATAAGAACAAGAGAGAAAGACAGGAATGAGAACGAAGGAGAAAGACAGAAATGAGAACGAAAGAGTAAAATAAGAATGAAAAAGAGAGATAAAAAAAACGAATAAAAACGAAAATAAGGGGAAAAAACAGCGTAAGAAATGCAAAACAAAAAGAACTTTATCAAACAAAGAGAGGATAATAATTGAAGAAAACGTGCTCAGAAAGAAGTTAATTTAGAAAAAAAAAGGGTCTAGGGAACCTGAATCGAAGAAAAAGTAACTAAATTGAAAACAAGAATAAATAAATAAATAAATAAAATGATTACAAGGGGGTAATTTTGAAAAATAGTAAATTGAATGAGATGCAGATGAGAGGGGTGGGATGAGAGTATCCAGGGGAACATTTTTCTCCATTCGACTCTCTCATGTCTACACCTCAAAACTCATCTCTTTCCCAGCACAAGAACACAAAGAAAAGAAAATTATCTTAACATACCATCTATTAAACAGCACGTTATTATATTACGGAACTTAAGAGTGAAATTTGTGTAATTTAATTGAAATATTTTTTATTCCAATTATTGTAATAACTTTTGTATGATTCTCGTCTTGTATTTTCTTTTTTCTTTCATCCTTTTTGGTTTCATCTTTCAACATCTACCTAAGTTGACTCCGGTGTTTCTTTTTCTTCTCTTTCTTGTCATTATTATCAATTACCAATTATTACCCTAATCAATCACTCTATCATCATTATAGCCTCAAAAACGTAACTTGTCCATTCTAACCATTATCGTGTTCTTTCTCCACTTATTGTTTTCCACACACGATTGTTGTCGATTTTTCTTCTTTTCGTGACTCTTCTTATTTCTTGTGATGCGTGCCTTCAGGATGTGATCGATCATAGCTCTCCATAGCTTCCTGCTCTCGTAACTCTAAGTAACGTGTAACTCTTTATCAGCCCTCTTCGTCTGCACTCTGATATTTATTCCCACAGTTTACTCGATTTTTCCTCTGCCATTCTTCCCTTCAATGTCTTGTGTGTATTAAATTCGCCTAGTCATCTTTTCTTATTATTTTTCCTTGAAATTTCACTTGTCTCTATTTTTATGCTAAGTATAAGTGTCTTTTCTCCTTCCCGTTTTCCTTAAAACTTCCTCGTTGCGCACATGTCTTCCCCGAGATATTCTTAGCATCTGTTTCGGGTCAATTTGGGTATAAAGAAATACACTACCCCAATTGACCCGAATAAAAAATATCAAATTAATTATCTAGTACAAAAAGTTTAAAAATGGCTAACCTTATCCTCAAAAATAACAACACACCAGAAAAATCAAAATTACAAAGAACGAACATTATCTATGAGTTCAAAAGACCCTTAAAGTACTGTGTTTCTAATCAAACCGAACTCATAAATAATTACATCGGTCACACAACTACATGCCTATCCAGGCGACTTACGTTACACCTATCTGACTATAGCTCTATTAGAACCCATTTAAACACACACAAACTTACCAGACTCCATTTGAAATATACTAGTAGAAAACACAAACATAATAACCTCATCCACATGTAAAAACAGATTAAAAATAATGGAAGCCCTAATAATAAAAAAGAAAAAGCCAACACTTTACAATATTAACTACGAACACGGCTACAATGTGCTGTGTTCAGAAAAAAAAACATCTCTATAACACTAAAAACATATACACAACACACACACCCAATTAAACGGAAAAAAATAAAATCATCCTTGATAATGGATAAAAGTATAGCCGAAAGCGCTCAGAATTATGGAACGTTTGGACAGTTTCAACACACTCTGTGTCCAAAAAAGAAAACAATTGTTCGAACACGAGAAAAATTAAATAAAAAGCTTAATCGTGGTACTTTATCTGTCGTTTTTAATGAAACATGCATGAATGAAGGATTGCTACCTAAATACACACTATATAATATATATATATATATATATATATATATATATATATATATATATATATGTTGTTGGTTAATCAACTTGACTCTGCCAAAAACGCTCGTTAGGTAGCGCTCTTTAAGCCTATAAAAAGGCAAGCATGTGCTCTTGCTTTCAGATATAGTCAAACGTATGTACAATACGTTGCCGACGGGGAGCGTTCACTTTCTTCTTCCTATGTTGACATTTGAACTCTCTTACACGCACACGGGTCTATTCGTCCCCACCCCCCCACACACAACAAACACATTCTTATAGCTAGTTTCAATGTCTTTTCCTTTTATTTCAATTGTGCACACATGAAAACAATTTTGTTAATACATGCATTAATTATCGTTTGTTTTAAATACATTGTTTTGTGTTTTTTGTTTTTTACCCGGACTCACATGAGTCCGCCAGTAATGTTTGAGGGACAAACGTTTTGGGATCCCATAAATATTTAAGATAAAATGTCTGTACACATCACTTTAATTAGAATAAATATATTTATTTAAAATTAAGAAACCACATTTTTCTTTTTATGCCAATTTATTGGCACAAAATTAGGATACACATTAGCAGCCATAGATACAGAGTTCGAATACTGGCGTATAATTAAAAACCCGGTTCGAATTTAACATGGAAAATTGAACGTCATATTCCAAGAAAGCAAACTCCTTAATAAGAATTAATTTTCGTTAAGAAACTGTTAATCGTATTTTAACCCCTTATTTATTTATTTATTTATTTTTTAAGTATTTCATCTCAAGCAAGGCGGGAAGCCACTAGCACGCAAGGGGTTACAGAGGATTTAGAGCGAGAGCAGATAGGAGTGATAGAGGAAAGGATGAGGAGAAGGATAGTGGATAGATCAAGGCAACTGGGGATGTCAATTGACATTACATTTGAATAGTTGGAGATTATAGCTACCAGGGAAACAGGAATAGGGAAAGGAGTTCCACAGGCGGAAAGTGCGAGATATGAAGCTATTGGAGTAGAAGAGGCGGGTACATTTAACAGTTTCAACAGGGAAAGGGTGAGAGCGGGATGCCAGCCTCGTAGGACGCTTGAATTCGCGAAGTCTGGAAACCAGCGCAAGCAGCTCATCGGAGCAATTACCATAAAAGTATTTGTAAAAAAGACAGAGGGAGGCGACGGCACGTCTGTGAGAGAGCGACTGCAGACGAGATGCCAGATCAGGGCCAATTATATTGCATATCCGTCTCCCTTATTTTTTTACGAATTTATTAAATGCATAACGAAAAAAAAAAATGCAGAATTACTCTCACTTTCTAAGAACCCAGTCAAAGTCATCCATTGGAAAGGTCATTCCTGTTTTTACGTGTCCCTTTTAACTGTATTTTGTTCTACATAACATTTTCAGTATTCTGACCACGGGAAAAAAAACGATAGAAAGATTAGAGGCGGTTGAATAAAGTCAGCAGCAAGCATTTTCCAACATGCTCAGAAGTTTAGCATTGTCTTAATTTACAGTTAGAATGTTTATTCAACGTCACTGAATCATTATCAGATCTTTTAAGACATTTTTATGTTTATACATTCTTTTTATAGATACAAATATTTAAGTAAATGCTCTGCTTATAATAAACAGTATTAACAACATTTACCGGCCTGAATGTCCGATAAATTCTCATAGAAAATATGCGTCTTCCGACAGGAATCGAACCTGTATCCTATACGGAACCATCATATAGCCTGACGTGCCTTTAACCAATTGGGCCACAGAGGAGCGTTCGGTTAGCAAAGTCGATTTTACTGTCTTTAAACTACAATCTTCCATGATTCTCTCACGTACATTCATATCTGCTCATGGCGTATCCAAATGTAAACAAATGACGTCACACATTATGAAATGGACAAAGTCCGATAATTATTTTAAAGACATTTTTAGGTTTATACATTCTTTTTTTATATATAGATACAAATATTTAAGTAAATAAAAATATCTTAAAATAATTGTCGAACTTTGTCCATTTCATAATGTGTGACATTATTAGATCTGAGAATAATAGCTTTCTACTTTACAATATCTTTCCATTAAGTACTCAATACAGTAAATATATTCCAACATTATGAAATGTTCCCCAAAACAAGTCCTTTAAATATATTTTAAGTTGCTCGGAACCATTCAAATAGTAAATGTCATAATTTATAGGGATTCTTTAAAATGGCATCTTTCTTCAGGACGTAAGCGACCATGACTCGACATAATTTCCTTTTCTTTATTATCTGTGAATTGCTATGAGTTCTTGTGAAAGATAATGGAGTGATTTCCCGTTGGATTTTCCACGGTTTTTGAATCTGACAATTCTGGAGGTGAATCAGTTTATTACTTAATAACAATTGTGAACCAACTCCCCACTTTGTGCCCAGGATAAACTTATATTAATATTTAACGTAAATATATCTTGAAAACTTTTCCAGTGTTAATTGGTTTATATCAGTTTTATTGTGAAAACATTGACTTGCATAAGAAAACCTGCCATTATGTGATAATAGTCCGAGTGGGGGGGTGTATTTTATTACTTAGTAACAATATGAAACCGATCCCCTACTTTATGTCCAGTAGAAACATTCATTTGGTTAATATGAATTTTATTATGAAAACATTGACTTGCATCGTAAAATAATGTAATAATAAGGGGGGATCATTTTATTAATAAATAACTATAAAAACCGATCCCCTAGTTTATGTCCAGTAGAAACAGTAATATTTAATGCAAATAAATCTTGAAAGCTTTCTCAACATTAATTGATTAATACCAATTTTATAGTGAAAACATTGACTTGCATAATAAAATCTGACATCCTGTAATAATACTGGGGGATCATTTTATTAATTAATAATTATAGAAAACCGATCCTCCATTTTATGTCCAGTAGAAATGTATAGTATGTCCAGTAGAAATGTATAGTATCTACCAGTCGAAAATTTCCCCAACATCACTTGTTTACTACAAATTTTATTGTAAAACCTGCAGTATAAAATCTGCCATAATCAACTTCATTGATTCCAGTAACATTTCATAATTTCAACTTTTCACACGTGTAGATTTGATGTTCATTCGCTTCATTAGTGAATTGTGAATTCAAAATCAGGAGCAATGAATCATATTTTGTCACCTGAATTTAAACTATAATTCAGAGAAATAAAATTCGTTTATTAATTTTATAAACATTATGTAATTCGTTATTTCCATTAGACATCAATCTGGTTATTCTAAAAATATATAAGAATTTGTATGTTAGCCTTAAACAGAATATATATATATATATATATATATATATATATATATATATATATATATATATATATATATATATCAATGTACGCTCAATCAGACACACACACACACACACACACACACATATATATATATATATATATATATATATATATATATATCAATGTACACTTAATCACATACACACTCACATATATATCAATGTACACTTAATCACACACACTTATATATATATCTATATCAATGTACTCTTAATCCCGCACATATATACTATATATATATATATATATGTATATCTCAATGCACACTTAATCGCACACATAATATATATCAATGCACAATTAATCACACACATATATATCAATATATTCTTAATCACACAAACATGCGCGCACACACACACACACACATATATATATATATATATATATATATATATATATATATATATATATATATATCAATGCACACTCACTCGCACACACATATATAGGGTGACAATAAAGTCACTATACAGATTCCATTTTTGAAAAGAAACCGAAAATTATCGATGATCTCAAGCAATTTATTCGAGATGCATTTGCCATTACCATTTTTATATGTGGAGTCAGGAACGCTGTGTCATGGCTTGTGTAACAGACACCGTTTAAGGGGAGCTAACTAGGTATGCTGTGGAAAAATTTCGGACTTGAGTAGTTGCTATATAAAGGAAAAACTATTAATGACAAGCGTTAACATTTAAAAACTATCTATTGTACACATTTTTAAATGTTTGTGGAGTATTCGTAATTAATTTTATCGAGGTTTGGTTTCAATATTTTGATATAAATAGCTTCGAGAATTTTTATCATGTGTTTATTCTTTTTCGTGGAAAAGTATATATATATATATATATATATATATATATATATATATTACATTTCGACACTACAAGCACAAGAGATGCTCAAAATGGTTGCCTTTATCTTCCAGACATTTATTAGTACAGCGAACTACTGCCTGGGCAATGTTGGCCAAAGTGTCCAGTGGGATTGCTGCATTTGCATTTTCAATTTCTTGTCTAAGGGCTGCCAATGTAATGCCATCTGTCAAGAAAATATCGTACTACAGTAAACAGAGTTATCACAATTTGATCAAACTACGAAAGTCATGTTTTTTCTTTCATGAAATGTGTATATATTTTCTGGCAAACACTATATATATATATATATATATATATATATATATATATATTCAAGCATTTTTGCTTGAATAATCTACGCATATTATGTATATTTTTTTATTTTAATCCTCTGAATTCAATTAATTTAATTGAAAATTGTGAATTTTTTGTAAATGCACTTTGTTATAGTCAATTTAAAAAATCACGTTAAGAATATTTAAGAGAAGTAACTTAATTTATTTTTTTTATTATTAATGTTTTAAAATACTCAACTTGCAATTTTAAAAGAAATACAATTAAAGTATCCAAAAAATTGCTTTTATAGGGATTTTAAAACATTTTTATTATACTCGTAATTAATCTTACTTTGTGTTGGTTTCATATTTTTTATATACAGCGCTTCGAGTAGTTTTTTTTTTATTTTCTTGGTGGAGTATACTTGTATTGCCAATTAATATTAATGTGCATTTATAAAAAAAATTTACAACTATCAATTAGATTAAATTTTTGCTTTATCATTTCAACCTTGAAGATGATCTTGTATGAAATTGAAAGTAACTGGGAAAATAAAAGGAATGAGAAAAACTACGTCGTCTTCCTTAATCAGTTCAATAACAGCACCAAGAGATCGATACGTAAATTTGAGACGATTAAAATAAAATAAATAGGCATAATATGTTTACACTATTCAACCAAACATGCTTCAATGAAGATATGCTGCCTCTTTTTGTAGTGATTTTTTAACATATTTATGTTATAACTTTCGAATAAATAAATATATATATATATATATATATATATATATATATAAGGTTAATGATCAAAGTTGAATGAGACCAGAAAACAATAGTATTAAAAAGTGCTCAATACACGTGTGAAGAAAACATAAGTAAAAATAACATGTAGAGCTTTTAACTTTAAAAATAAGCAAACGAGAAGACAAGAAAGGGACGAGAAGAAGAAGAAGAAGAAGAAGAAGAAGAAGAAGAAGAAGAAAAAGAAGAAGAAGTCCTCGAGTGATGTGGTTTCTGTTATCTCGTATATATATATATATATATATATATATATATATATATATATATTGTTACAAAGCCAAAACATTAAGCAGAAAACTCTAGTCATTGTCTTGTCTGATCGAGTCTTTCATGTATATATCTAAAGTTTCAGCTGTATGCAACCCACTTCCTCAGATCAATGGTTAAAAATGACTTTGAACGAGTGAAACCTGCAGGTCTTGGCGGAGGCCATCTTTCTTCAAACATTGTAAACTGGCGCTACAGAATCACAAACAAATAACTGTATTAGATGAGAGAAACCAAATCACTTGAGGACTTTCAACGGCAGCAACAGCTAAAATGGATCTCACATGTCACTCGAAGAGAAAATAAGAACATAGTCATGATTCTGATGTTATACACTACTTCAAATAAACGGTTAGGAAGAAAACCGCCATTAGTACTGGAAGGAGCGATAACAGTTACTGGACTTTAGAAACCTCTTTCCTTGAAAAATTGCTTTAAGAGAAAGTTTTTTTATAAGTGGATGATCGGTCAATGAATGTCAAATGTTTCCTTATATGGAAACGGCTATTAACGGCTATTATTGCAGACGTCAGGGGGGGTACACATTAACCAGAATTTTACCCCTGTGCTGTTTGGAGACATTATGGAAGTTAAAAAAAACACTTCTTTTATTAACCCATCAAAAACGATGTCCTTTCATCGGTTTGATGAACATAATTTGGGGAAAGTTAATGACCAACGGTGCTTTCTCCACGGCGTTGAATTCTTCACAATTACCGTATTTGACGGCATATAGGACGCACGAGTGTATAAGACGCACTCCAATTTCCGCAGGGCAAATCAAGAAAAAATTGGTAAAATTAATAAAGCTACATATAGCATATAAGACGCAGGGGAATTTTAAAAGATATTTTTAGTAAAAAAAAAAAAAAAAAAAAAAAAAAAAAACAATGTGCGTTTTATATGCCGTCAAATATGGTAGTTACCCTACCAAAGCTAAAGTTTTCAATCCGACAAAGAATTTTATCTGTAGCCTAGGATAACAATAAAAACATTGCTTCGTCTCTTTTCCAATGACATTAGCGTGAAATGTAAGCAATAGACTTAACCAGAATTCGAACCCAGCTTTGCTGAGTCAGTTTTCAGTGACGATAGCCATTACGCCACCCGGACATGACGCAGCCTTTTTCAGAAGTTGTCCATCAACAGAAAAAAGACAAGAAAGAGCCTTTTCCCGCTATTATATTTGAGAATAAAGAAAACGTATCCATCGCCTTTTTATAATGACATTTCACCTTATTCCTTCGTCCAATTTGCACGTAGATCAAGTCTGGCAATCTATCAACAAGCAACCGAGAAACAGAAATTTGAGCATACATATAACTAATAATGATATATCATTATATATCTATATATATAAAGTTGTAGCCTGTGTCTGTATGTTTGTTATCGAAATCCTCCTACTGTTTTAGAGATAGACCCCCATAACCTTATATATTCTGAAACTACATTACCCAGGGCACTTGGATAAGTATATTTTATTTTGATTTTTTTCCTTTTGATTTTTTTCCTTTTGATTTAAATTAAAATTAGATATGTATAAGGGAATAGGTCCTATTCAAAATAAAGGAGAAAGCCAGAAGATGGAGGTCACATCTACAAGATCAGAAAGAAACATGGACGTCAAGTTGAGCAATAAATCACCAATCAGTGGGTAGTGCCTTACAATACATATTTGTTACGACAATTCAACTGTCAATGTTGAAATTAGCTCATCAGTTCATTCAATCAAGTATTACATCAAATACATATCAAAGGGGTCAGGTCAAGCTGTTTTTGCATAAACTCCCTATTGGAATAATTTCCGCCATTGATTTAAATTAAATTGAAATTTGAAAAAGAGAATGACTCCTATTCAAAATATAGAAGGAGAAAAGCCAGAAGATGGAGGTCACATCGTCAAGATCATTGAGTAATTATGAAATGCCTCATTTTTCTCCACAAATTATAACAATGATTTACAATCAATCATCATTTTCTTACAACAACAAAAAAAAAGAAAAAAGTGTGACACGCAGCAAGGCGGGGGTAATTCGGCTAGTAACAACAACAACAATAATAATAATAATAATAATAATAATAAAGAAATACAAAAAAATGTTCTCACAAGTACAGCCCACACTTTACGAAGGGCTTTATCTATGTAAAATATGATTTTTTTTGGGGGGGGGGGTTCGTTTTTTTTTTTTTTTTGTCAGTGGAAAGTGTCATGATGCCATTTCTAACCTTAGGTCTCTGGACGAGACCCTGAAAGAAATGTGTAAATGCCAGAAATCAAAGGAAATAATAATAATAATAATAATAATAATAATAATAATAATAATAATAATAATAATTGCCTCAAAATACTGTAATATAAGATCATTCTCTTCCCTTCAAAAGCAAAGTTACACTCATAAATATTAGTAAAGCAAATAAATTTAGTATCTGATCTCTAAGGTTATGCTAGTGCTGAAAGGTTCTCGGTCTGACCAAGAAGCCCCTTCAAAGAGAGAGAGAGGTGGGTGAGAGAGATAGCGAAAGAGAAAAACAGAAAGAGAGAGAAAAAGCGAGAGAAAGACATCTGGTGTCATATTATTCGTTTAAATTTTGAAAAGTTGGTTTGTCCAAGAGAACTTTGCAACACCCACACTTCGTAAAATATGATACGCCAATAAATAAACGCACATTCATCAACGAACTACAGTCGTCCTTGAGTCTATAATATCGGCATTAATGGTGACATTCCTGTCAATACCGTGGTTAATGTACGGTTCTTGCAACCAAATGAAGATGAGTTCGATTTTTGCCAGGAGTTGCAGCCTTATTTCAAAACTGATTTTTATCCTAATAGATATCGAGATACTAAATAGGAACATTCTAGAAAGGGAAACAAATTTTTACGTTACAACCAAATGCGAAAATCTACCATTAGATAATTCTATAACAGATCTGCAAAGAAAATTTTACGACAATTTAACTGCAAATGTGTTTTAGCCGTTTGCAAGTATGTTTGTCGCTTACGTAAGCCAGTAACTTGATAGTTATATATAAGTAGATTAAATATTACAAGACCGGCGCAGAGCAACACTAACATCGTTGCAATAATGATATTGTAATTATTATCATTGTTTTTAGTGTTGTTGTTATTATTATTATTATTATTATTTTTGTTGTTGTTGGTAGTGGTGGTGCTGGTGTTTTTGCTATTATTATTGTTGTTTTTCATACTATTATTGTTTTTGCTATTATTATTATTATTGTTGTTGTTGTTGTTGTTTTTGCCATTATTATTATTATTGTTGTTTTGAGTAATAGTATAGTTGTTTTTGATACTATTATTGTTTTTGCTATTATTATTATTGTTGTTGTTGTTTTTGCTATTTTTATTATTGTTGTTTTGAGTACTATTATTGTTTTTGCTATTATTATTATTATTATTATTGTTGTTGTTGTTGTTGTTTTTGCTATTATTATTGTTGTTGTTTTTTTTGCTATTATTTCCTTTAATTCCTGCTGTATACACATTTCCTTTCTGGGTCTCAACCAGAGACCTAATTTCAGAAATGGCTTCATGATGTTTTCCGCTCAACATTTTTGTAAACAAAAACAAACCCTAAGATCACCCACACAATTTACATGGTTAAATCTCTCCCTAAAGTGTGAGATGAACTTGTGAGTGCAATTTTTTGTCCCCCCTTCATTGAGTCTACGTAACCACTGATGGGTACGAGGTTTGTCTACATCAGCTTGTTTGGTACGGGTAGAGTATTCAGCATGAAGAAACTTATTTTGCCATCGTTTCTGCATTTGGTACATTGCATTTGCTTTTGTCTTCGTTTTTAGCTTCTTTGCCGCTGCAATAGGTGTATTATGGTTTATTTGCACTTCTTGACCCCTTTGAATTTGTTGGCTTCCATTATTACGGAATAATGTTTCTGATATCTTTCATGTTCTTTGACACAGATCATCATCCACTCTTCTGTAGTTTACAGGTATCTTTGAAGACCGAATGTTGTGGTTTTGTAAGCGAGTCCTAGTTGAACTAATCCTCTGCCTCCTTCGGATTTGGAAACATGCAGACAATCAACATGAGCCTTAAGATGATGCATGCAGTAGCAAGTGATAAGCTTTCTCGTTTTGTCATCCATTCGCTTAATGTCAACTATGATCCAATTAAAGATGTTGAAACGGTATTGCACGACAGGGACAGCCAAAGTGTTTATGGCTGATATTCTGTTTTTGGAATTCAAGTCAGTATGTAACCCCCAGACTCACACGCCTTGTCTTCTTTTCTTATTTTCTTTTTTTTTTCTTACTTTCTACTTCATTTGGGTATGCTGTATTTCATCTCCTTCACTGACTTCTAGGTATTTAGAAGTTTCTTATTGTTCCAGTTCCCTAATCTTTGTGAGAAAATCTAGATCTATTCAGTGTGTTCTCCCTTTCTTGAATGTTACTTTTTGCACATTTATCTAATCCGAAATCCATAACGATGTCATCACTGAACCATTTTAAAGTATTGAGGATACCTTTCAATTCATTGTAGTCTTTGGCAAAGAGTTTGATATCATCCATGTAAAATAGATAATTAAACACTTTCTTTTTTACTTTTTATCCATAGTTTACTGATTAGTTCATGCAAAAGGAGATTAAGGACAGCCAGAACAGAAGGGGTGGCAGGGAATCTCCTTGAAAGATTCCTTGTTAGATATTCAAACAACTGGAAATGGTGGTACCTTTGGTGTGATTTCGGTATAATGTTGCTTTCTACAGTTTCATGCTATGTTTACTGAAATTTACTATCACCAAGGAGACTTGGTACATTTCCAAAGGCTTAAGCACCCAAGAATGTGGCACAATATCAAAGGCTTTACAGAAATCTATCTAAGCTGTACTGAGATTTCTACCTTTATTCCTGCAATTTTCGACCCTTTTATTTATTAGCAGTTGATATTTGCAACCATATGAACCTCTTCAACATCTCTTCTGTTCCAAAGGAAGAATGTTGTTTTCATCAAGAAAAGAGGAAGTGCAGTTCGTCAGGACAGATGTGATCAATTTATATATGGTGGGCAGGCATGTTATAGTTATTTAATTATTATTATTATTTGTGTATGTTATGTTTCCTGCTTTGTATCCTGTAGAGCTGGGTTCAAACTATGGTCCTTAGGCCCTGTAGGAGAATTGTCATTTAACTGATAGATTTTAAAGTATATGAGGATACCCTTCAATTCATTGTAGTCTTTGGCAAAGAAACATGTAAAATAGGTGATTAAACACTTTCTTTTTTTATCCATAGTTATCACCTCATTAGTTCATGCAAAAGGGGATTAAGGACAGACAAAACAGAAGAGACAACAGGGAATCTCCTTGAAAGATTCCTCGTTGGATATTCAAACATCTGCGAGTGGCAGTACCTTTGATGTGATTTCGGTATAATGTGGTTTTCCACAGTTCCATGTTATATTTAAAGAAATTTATTATCACTGAGGAAACTTTGTACATTTCCAAAGCCTTAAGGATCCAAGAATGTGGCACACTATCAAACGCTTTACGGTAATCTATCAAAGCTTTTTTCCTGCAATTTTCCAGGATCATTTTATTCATGACTAGCAGTAGAGCCCGGCGTTGCCCGGGGATGTAAAAGTAAGAGATAGATCAAGTATCGACCATCATAAAGACTGAAAAATAAAATTGACAAAGATTATTGTTTAAGGTTGACGGACACGCATGTCTTAATTAGTTTTTTTGTTGTGTTTTGTTTTGTTTTTTTTGTTTTTTTTACGAATTGGTCAAACCCAAACTCAAGCAAAAACATTGTTTTCAATCGTTATGAGTCTACCGATTGAATAGAATTTTATTATAAACAATTGTCTTGTAAATGGA
The DNA here is from genome assembly GCA_903632075.3 of Acanthosepion pharaonis. Taxonomy (NCBI): domain Eukaryota; kingdom Metazoa; phylum Mollusca; class Cephalopoda; order Sepiida; family Sepiidae; genus Acanthosepion; species Acanthosepion pharaonis. The sequence continues at coordinate 783,595 of CAHIKZ030003713.1, forward strand.
ATTTTTAAAGCATTCTGAATGTAAAAATAAAGAAAAAAGTGTGCAAGACAATAAGAAACACTACCTGCCAAAAAAAGTGAAGTCTTGTTGAAATCGGTTGAAAAATGTAGGAAATCCGATCGCATATATAAACGAACACACACACACACGCACGCACACACAAACAACCTGGGTTTTATAATAAGTATAACTCGATATGAGTTGTCCCCCTTTCATTCTCAAAACAGCGATGCCTTAATCGTGTTTTCAAATTAATTTCGTGCAAAAACAATTGTGTTTTTCCAATTTTTGGCAATGTCAGAACCACCGCAAGGTAATTTTACGTAGTTCTGTGAAGTGTTGTTGAAATCGGTTGAAAAATGTAGGAAATCCGATCCAATATATAAACGAACAGACACACACACAACCTGGGTTTTATAATATGTATGATTAGTTGATCTTTGTAATCATATGAACCTCTTCGACATGCCTCCTGTTCCAGAAGAAGAATGTTGTTTTAATCGAGAAAAGAGTACGTGCAGTTCGTCAGGACAGATGTGACCAATAACATCTTCGTCCACCAATAAGTAGTGGACGGACTTGTTACTGAATTATACTTTTGGGGATCATCTGTTTCACCCGGTTTTTTGGTAGGACAATAAAGATTAGGATAACAATCCGAACAATGTAAATTCTGTAAATATAGTTACAATACCTCATCTCAGAGACATAGGAAGATGATTCACTTCGAAATTTCAAAGTATATCACTTGAAGAAGGCCGGAGCGTACAGCGACCGAAACGTCGTGAATACGGCAATAAAGATGAGGACAACAGTCCGAACAATGTAAATAGTATAAATAGTTACAATACCACATCTCAGAGACATAGAAAGATGATTCAGTTCAAAATTTCAAAGTATATCACTTGAATAATGGCGGAGGTTTACAGCGACCGAGACGTCGTGAATGTGGCAATAAAGATGAGGATAACAGTTCAAAAAATATATATAGTATAAATAGTTACAATACCACATCTCAGCGACATAGAAAGACGATTCAGTTCAAAATTTCAAAGTATATCACCTGAAGAAGGCTGGGGCATACAATAGCTGAAACATTGTGAATGTGGCAATAAAGATGAGGACAGCAGTCCGAACAATGTAAATAGCGTAAATAGTTACAATACCACATCTCAGAAATATAGATAAATATATTCTTCTTGTTTTTTTGTGTTTTTTTTTCCTATTATTATTAATATTATTATCATTATTATTGCTGTTGTTGTTTAAAGCCGCAGTACTACCGGTATGCATTATTATTTTTATTGTAATTAACACGACTATTGTAATCATTTCTCTTCAAAATCGTCTTGCCGTAATCATTTTTTTTTGTTCTGTATCACATTACTGTCAAAAGGCGGAACCATTATTCTCTGTTGTGTTCGTTCGTTAGAATTGATGGTTGGGGAACAATTCCCACCCTGTAACAACATCTATACGTGAACAGTAGGTGACTTCCATCCTCTGTCTCACTTCTCTGCTTTGTAATGAAAGGGAATGAAGAATAATGCAGAAGCGAGAAGAAAACGACGGAACTCAGCACTTTGAAATAAAATAAATTTCATACGCCGTAGATGAATAATTCAGAAATTACCCGTTGATCCAAGAATATAATGAATGGATTGTCTCCCCTTGCTGACCATTAAAAAAAAATTACACGTCGAAACATTGTTCTCTGAAATATCTCTCTTTGTGATAATGCATAGCCTTGTACAAGAAGGAATGTGTGTCTGTGTGTTTCTGTGGGGGGGGGGAGGAATGCACGTACGTACGTGTGTGTGTGTGTGTGTGTGTGTAACAGAATGCAGCTAGCATTCTCCATGACAAGAACCCTTCAAGCAAGAAACATCCCTACGATAAAATACCCCAGCAATAAACAATTTCCCTTGACTTATTAGAAGGTCGAGATGTAGTACAGTATCTTGTATGAGCCGAATCCCTTCAGGCTGTCGGCAGTCATGGCTCTCCACAACTTCCTATCCTTTATAGCTCTTAGTGATGTTTGTCTTTTTTTCTATTCCTCCCACTCCCTGTTCTGCAAATTTATTCAGTCAAGCTTGTTAGGTAAGTTACTCAGTGTTTACCTCTGTCTATTTTGCTTTCAGTATGCCCTGTGAGTGTCAAATTTTCCAAGCCCTCTTTCCTCATTATGTGTCCCAGAAATGTTAATTTTCTCTTTCTGATTCGAATAGGTAAGCATTTTTTTTTTGTTTTCATTTTTCTTAACACTTCCTCGTTACTCACATGTTCAGTCTACTGTATTTTCAATATCCTTCTGTAGAACCATATCTCTTTTGCCTCAAGTCTCCTCTTCATCTGTGAGGAAATTTTCCATCATCCACTGCTATGTAGGAAGACTAATATTACAAAGCTGTTCAGCACTCTTTTCTTGTTTCTAATGAAATTTTGTTGTTTTGTAATACTTTGCTTAGCTTTTAGAAGGCATCTTTTGATACCCCGTAGCGCCTTCAAATTCCGGTGTCGTATTTTCCGTCGTCTGCTAAAACACTTATCAGATGTTTCCTTTGCTTGGGCTGTCCCTCTAGCTGACAACCGTATATTATGTCTTCTTAGAATTGATAGTTAGTCCTTTCTTCCTGCTATACCGAGTAATTCCCCTTTATCGTGTTTCTTAGAGAAATCAGGATTATTTGACGGTGCCCATCCTTCTCTCTGAAACATGCTACAGGTTCTTCGAGCTTACATAAACAAGAAACGTTCTCTGACCAAGTGTAAAAGATCCAAGATAGGATGCCTTTTCAAGGGCTTCATCCGCTCTGATATTTAAAGATTGCTGAAAAGTTCTTAGCAGGATCTACTTCTAAACATCTTGAACACGTGACAAAGTATCAGAAATTGTTTTATTATGTTGTTAAATGGCTTCTTGGCTGGGGTCGAAAATTTTTCAGGACATTCTTGCATCCATAATGGGGAGGTGAAGTACAATTAAAGGGAACACATGGTTAATATTTGTGTGGAAGTACAGTGTAACTCGGATATAAGAGAGTTGTCGGATATCCTTTGGATGATTTGGATTCTATTATCCGTGATGTCATCAATAAATTTCATAGTGTTAAGCTGCCTTTTGTTAAAAGATGTCCAGTTTATTTGCATCTTCCCTTTATTGGTTCAAAGGGCGAGTCTTTAGCTAGGCGAATTTCGTGTGCGATTAATAGCTGTTATTTTTCGGCTAATGTTCGGGTAATATTTGTTACCCGTCCTATTTTCTCTTCCATTCGTAAGGATGTCTTCCCCACCCCACCCCAATCATGTTAATTCAGTCATTTATAAATATAAGTGTAGTTGTGGACTCGACTACATAGGGAAGACGTCTCAACATTTGGATTTGAGAATAAAGCAACACTTACCTACCAGGAATTTGAATTCTGTCTCTTCTATTGCAGAGCATGTTATATAAACACTAAGAAATGTGTTTTAGTGTGGAATGTTTCTCTGTTTTATCGAGGACTCACTCCTCATATCACCTCAAGGTTCTAGAGTCCTTGTATATCAGATCCCGTGGGCCTGTAAACAGAGGGAATGCTTACTGGATCTGAATGCTATTGGACTCTAGCTTTCTTGAAATTCATATTTTTTTCCTCCAGTGGGTATCATTAATATCAATTGAATTTACACGTTTATTTTTTATATCCCAGAAATAAACTTGATAAGGCTGGGACGAAACCGGTTGTTTTTTTTTTTTAGCTTTTAAAATATACATTAAAATGCCATATAAATTATGCATATTCCTAGCTATCCTTAAATTTTAATATTGTTTTCATTTTTATTATAAATGCCAATAATTAAAATACTAAAAAGAAATCTTTATTTCATAGCTTATCTCAATCTTTTCAATACGATGTTTAACATTTGTGCTTAATAGCTAAGCCTCTTACTCTGGGTTCCATGTTGCCTAATAGTAACGCAGATCTCCTTGCTTTGTAATTGCAGACGATTTCTTTCTTTAGTAAGAAGCTGTGTAACTGCGTTGAAAGCACATTCAGCCATATAGAAAATTGGAAAAGGAAATGAAGAAAGGTTTAATAGCTTCCCATAGCTTTAGATGCCATTCAGAAATTTCCTTTTACAGCCAATATTGAATAATTTTTGAAAGTCTGAAAAAAAAATAGATAAATGCCCCCCCGCCCCTGCCCCACTGAGTCTGTTCACCTCCCAAATGTAATAAAAACCCCAGTGCCCCATTTCAAGATAACAGAACCCACAAGTGTGAACGTTGGGAAACACTAATCTAGTTAATGTCTTACCATTGTGGGCCGTCCTGGGGTGGTAGGACCTGTTAGGGTCCCAGCTATGGGCAAACAGAGAAACCTCAAACAAAACACTATAAAAGTGTAAAAATTACTAGAAATATGAATGAAAACAAAAATGGCGGCGTGGGTTCTGGTATCAAGTAGAAATTTTTACTCTCTTCACTGACGAGGATGAATGATGAAGGATTTTGATCTTATAACTTCGCTTATTAAATCAAAGCAACAATAGTGTGAGCCAGATATACTTCATAACAAGGTACGTTGCATATTAAAAAAAAAAAGCGGCGAAATTATCTTACAGCAAAAATCCTATACGGCAAAGTTTTCTACGGCGAAAATTCTAGAGGCGAGTTTTCCTACGGCAAAAATGTTTACGGCAAATGTTCCTAGAATCGTTTTTAATGCGATGGTTGACTTTGGTGCTTACTGGCTAAAGCTCTTACTCTGGGTTCCATGTTGCTTAATAGTAAACGTAGATCTCCTTGCTTTGTAATTTGCAGGCAGTTTCTTTGTTTAGTAAGAACCTGTGTAACTGCGTTGGAAGCACATTCAGCCATATAGAAAATTGGAAAAGGAAATGAAGAAAGGTTTAATAGCTTCCCACAGCTTTAGATACCATTCAGAAATTTCCTTTTACTGCCAATATTGAATAATTTTTGAAAATTTGAAAAAAAAAAACAAAAAAAAAACGCATAAATGACCCAGTTCACTGCCCCTCCAAATGGCATAAAAACTCCCAGTACCCGCTTTCAACATAACAGAGCCTACAAGGGGACGCTAGCGGCCATGTTCCCAAACACTGATCTAGAGGAAGGAAAACATTGATTTTAAACCTCCGCTGCCTAGAGATCAAACACGGAAAAGTCTATGGAAGTAAATTCCAGACAGAAAGCAGGGAGGGGAGCTTCGGGTGCAATTGGCTGTCAATGATGACAAATCTCCAACACCTGCAATTATTTTGGAGGTTGTCGATATGGCTGAGAGAAGGTATATAGTCTGAACGGCACAGGGCCTACGTATACCATTGCCTAGGCTTGCTCCACGGAAACATCGCATCAGTCCCACCAAAGGAGCGTTAATTTTGACTAAACACGGCACTATCTTTATCTAGCAAGATAAACAGATGTCTACTTAATCCTTACTGTACTACTGTACTGATGCGGCATTCACCCTGGGAGGATTGAGCCGGCTTCTTCCTGTTATGAGAAGAAGATTCTTGGGATAAATTACAGAAGTAGGGTACCCAGGCCTACTCGGATAACGTTCTTGCTTGCCGCGGGGTTCTCACAGACGCAGAGACAGGAACGACCAGAAGCCGCCGGTTACCGATGCAGACGCTCCTTGGATTTTCACCAGAGCCCTTGTTAGCCGGTGTGTGTGTCAGACCTGTCCGCCTTGGGTGGCCCTACCAGGAACGAAGTTCCGGGCGGCATAGCTCTGAAACTACCGTTTACACCCCCCCCCACCGACCTACTTAATCCTTGTATGCATTAAATTCATTTATTTTCATACCGTTGATATTTTCTACCGAATTCTGCTAGGAGACTGACCGCTAACCTAAATGGGCCTCCACATAAATGCATACATTGAATTCCTTTAATCTGTTTTTGAAACCTTCTATACTACCATTTTCGCATTTTTTTGGTGGGGGGGGGGGTCTGTTTGTATGACGCATGCTTTCAGTCAATTTACAGAAATGCAAAAACAGATGACAAAGAACTGCCAGTTTGTTTGTTTGTTGTTTTTTTTCACAGTAAATTTAGAAAGACGAAAATCTGACAGAAACAGTATTTTGTAAATCATCTTAAGAGGTATTCACTTAATATTGAATGCAAGAGAGTGTCTTCTACAATAACAATACTTTCGAATAACTACAAGGACAGTAAATTCTTTCGTAAAAATACGCAAGAATTTACTCTTTTGAGTGATAGATATGAACAAACTGAGATAGATAGATAGATAGATAGATAGATAGATAGATAGATAGATAGATAGATAGATAGATAGAATGCTTGAAATGAGTCAGTAACAGAGACTGGAGAAAGGATGGAAGGAAGGAAGAAAAAAGAAAGAAAGGAACATCAAAATTGCGAAAGAATTAAACAGACAAGGTAAATAAAGAGATAATGAATATTCTTACATAGATACATAGATAAAGAATATACTTAGATAGATAGATAGATAGATAGATAGATAGATAGATAGATAGATAGATAGATAGATAGATATGAACAGGCTGAGATAGATAGATAGATAGATAGATAGATAGATAGATAGATAGATAGATAGATAGATAGATAGGAAAATAATGAGATAGGAATTTAATGAGATAGATAGATAGATAGATATATAGATAGATAGGAAAATAATGAGATAGAAATTTAATGAGATAGATAGATAGATAGATAGATAGATAGATATGAACAGGCTGAGATAGATAGATAGATAGATAGATAGATAGATAGATAGATAGATAGATAGATAGATAGATAGGAAAATAATGAGATAGGAATTTAATGAGATAGATAGATAGATAGATAGATAGATAGATAGGAAAATAATGAGATAGAAATTTAATGAGATAGATAGATAGATAGATATGAACAGGCTGAGATAGATAGATAGATAGATAGATAGATAGATAGATAGATAGATAGATAGATAGAAAATTCTTTCGTATTTTTGCGAAAGAATATACTCTTCTGACTTACTTTTAGTTATTCAAAACAAAACTATTTGTTATTCTCCAAATGAGGCCCCCCCCAAAAGAAAACACCCAAAGAAGCCAAAAAATGAAAACGTCAATAGAAAAATGGAAGAAAAAAAAATGAAACTAAACAAGGAGAGCAAGCATAAGAAAGGTCGCCAGTAGATGATAAGAAGAAGAAGAAAGAGGACGAGTAAATGTGGTCAGTATGAGTGGTGTTGGGTCGGTACAGCCCGATCTGCAGAAAAAAAAACTATCTAGGCAAATGTAGGAGACTGTACAGATTCTTCGGAAAGTAAGCCAACGGACAATAATTGTGCATAAAGGAGGTGCAAGGATAGAAGAGAAGAGGAGAGGAATTGGTTTAATGAATGTTATGTCATTCAATACACCGGAATGCAATTCAGATCTATAAAGTCAGCCACACGCACCATCGGCCAAGCGACTGAACTGCCAGAAGAAAATCGGTACTGGTTTAAGCCATAGTAGAGACAAAGAGAGAAGCAGAATAATCGACAATAGGTAGAGAACGGTATAAACAGAAAGAGAATGAATAGTTCGATAGATAGATAGATAGATAGATAGATAGATAGATAATGAATAGACCAAGAATGATAGACGGGTAAATAGGTAGGTAATGAACAGTCCGAGAGAAACAGATAGATAGTGAACAGTCCGTGAGAGACAAACAGATAGACACATAATGTCCGAGACACAAACTGATAAATAGGTAATGAACAGCCCAAGATAGATAGATAGATAGATAGATAGATAGATAGATAGATAGATAGATAGATAATGAACAGTCCAAGATAGATAGATAGATAGATAGATAGATAATGAACAGTTCAAGATAGATAGATAGATAGATAGATAGATAGATAGATAGATAGATAGATAGATAATGAACAGTCCAAGATAGATAGATAGATAGATAGATAGATAGATAGATAGATAATGAACAGTCCGAGAGAGACAGATAAACAGATTGATAAACCAAGACAACGGTGAAGACATTGAGAAAAGTAGTTAAAAGAATTAGGGCATGTAAAGTTGAAAAATAGAAACAGTGAGTAAAATATTTTTGGAAGGAGAGATAGATAGATAGATAAAAAACATAAAGGTGGCTGGAGAAAGAGCGAGAGTAAAGAGTAAGTATATGAGAGAAAAAGAGAGGGAGATAGTGAGAGATAGATAAAAGGATTTTGAGAGAAGGTAAGAGGAAACAGAAGAATAAAACAGGAAATTACAGAGAAAAAGGGAGAGAGAGATGGAGGAGGAGGGGGAGATGGAGGAGGAGGGGGAGATGGAGGAGGAGGGGAGATGGAGAAGGAGGAGATGGAGGAGGAGGAATTAGGAGCCTGATGAAAAATGTAAGCGATGAATAAAGGAAGAAATTCAATGAAAAATTCAAGAAAAAAAAAGATAAAACGGGGGAATGCTGAAAACAAAAAATGCAAATGTCTGCTAAAATAAAAAGAGAAGCCATGAGAAATGGCGAGGGGAGAAAATATAAAATAAAGAGAGATTGAGTCAGGGTCAAACTGAAAATTTATCTATCTATCCATATCTATTGGAAGATTATAGTAGGAAAGGCGGGAGAGAGAAAGTTAGAGAAAAAGAAATAGGAAGGGAGATATGAAGACGAAGAGAGATAAAAATACAAAGGGAGGAGAGAAAGTCTGTCATTGTCGTCAAAGAGAGATAAAGAAAAGGGGAAGGCATGAAAATGATGAGACAGTTGTAGGGTTCTATAGAAAGAAAGTAAGGGAGATAAAATGGGGGAATAAAAGAAGAAAAAGACATAAGCTTAACGAACAGCGAGGGAGAAAAAGAAAATAATGAAATTAGATAGATAGATAGATAGATAGATAGATAGATAGATAGATAGATAGATAGATAGATAGATACAGAATGAGATAGATATGAACAGACTTAGACACCCAGCCATGAACAATGTGAGAACAGAAATGAACAGTATGAGATAGATAGATAGATAGATAGATAGATAGATAGATAATGAACAGTCCAAGATAGATAGATAGATAGATAGATAGATAGATAGATAGATAGATAGATAATGAACAGTCCAAGAGAAATAGACAGATAAATAGATAGTGAACAATCCGAGAGAGACAAACAGATAGATATACAATGGACAGTCCGACAGACAAACTGATAAATAGATAATGAACAGTCCAAAGATAGATAGATAGATAGATAGATAGATAGATAGATAGATAGATATGAACAGACTTACACAGCCATGAACAGTTAGATAGATAGATAGATAGATAGATAGATAGATAGATAGATAGATAGATAGATAATGAACAGACTGAGATAGATCAGATGGATATAAACCGACTTAGACAGTCAGATAGATAGATAGATAGATAGATAGATAGAAAAAAAGGAAAAATAAGCAGCGATAAATAAAAACAGACTGAAGTGGACAGAGAAACGTTATAATTAACTTAGTGTTCTGCAGTCTTTCTCCTTCACTCCGAGCGTCCTACAATCCGACCAATTAGACAGATCCCAGTAGCAGAAAGCGTGGTGAAAAATGTTACGTATATATATATATATGTGTGTGTGTGTGATGAGTAGCCCACAAGGCATATGTATGTATACATGGACAGCGTTAATAGGCTGCAGAAGAAAAAACGATGAAAAAAAAAAAAAAAAGAAAAGAAAAGATTTTGGTGGTCACCGTGTGTGTATGTTTGTTGATGGACAGCGAGCTTCTCACCCAAGGGTCGGTAATGGTGGAAGATAAACATTGATAGTATTTGGGTGAAAGAAAAGCAAAAGAAAAACGAAAAATTAAATAAAGACGTAATAATGTAGAATAAAACCCAAGCTTTCTTTCTTCTGTTGGAATAACATTCTTGGGGGCACAAGATTTATCACAATGCAACAAAGGCTTCTTAGAAACATTAAACAACAGCTTCATGCCGGCCTGCGTAGTTCTCTGCATCTATGGTCGGCATCTGATGGACATATGCGTTAGAGAGTAACATTTCTTGTAAATAAAACACCAGACGTCGCCCGGGATAGATTCCACAATAATTATTCTGATTGGCTCATTTCAAAGAGAGAAAAGTAGGTGAATATTCATATGTATATCAATGGCAGTTTCCAAGCATACCCATCCCCTAGCAAGGCTTTACGATTCCTCTTGCAGATGCCTTTTCAGTCACATTTGTATTTGATCAACACCCACAAAGCCGATCTGCTTGTTATACAGAAACAAAGCTGAGCAGACTTTAATTTATAGTTTCTGAGAGTGAGTGCATAATCAAAGCCTCGGTCACGATGAATTGTGACTTCGTTCTAACCAATTTCAGGTTTGGGCCAACCTGTGGTAGGATTTTCAGGCACTTTACAATCAGTGTCGCTGGGATTGCCTTCCTAAGACCAATAATATCATAAGTAACTTCCCAGACAAATTCATCATGGTGGGATTCGAATCGAGGCTCTTGGTCCGAAAGCGAACGACCATATATATATATATATATATATATGAAAAGATTACTTAACTTTTAAATATCAATTTTAGTCCGGCATCAATGTTTCTTGGTAAAATTTCCAGTCTTCAAGGGTTGTGGTTTTAAACAGTATTTCCAAAGTCGAGATAACATTGATATTTAAAAGTTAAGTAATCTTTTCATATAATATAATTAACGCTCTATTTTTAATATTATTTTAATATTTTTAATATTGAGCAATATATAGAAAAATATCTGCTGTTTCTTAAATCTTAAATATATATATATATATATATGTGTGTGTGTGTGTGTGTATGTGTGTGTGTGTGTGTGTGTGTGTATGTATGTATGTATATATATATATAGGTAAAAGTTTTTGTTAGATTCTGTACAAAAACTTATTGTATAGACTAAAATGAGGATTGGAAAAAAAGGCACCTAATATTTAATATAGTGTTATTTATTTATAATATACTAGCAGCATGGCCCGGCGTTGCCCGTGCTTGATTATACAGCAATCGCTATCACTTGGCTTAAAATATTTTGGCCCTTCCTTGCCTTTAAAAGAGTGCCCTTAGCCGTGCTGATGTTGCTACATGCCTTACTTCTTGCCTATCTCACACTGCGAATTTTTTCTAAGCTCTATACTAAACATTAAATCTGTTACGAAAAAAGAACTAAACAAAATGAACACAAAACGATCAGCTTTAAAAAAAGGACTTGTAACTGGAAAAACTGAATGAAAAAAGAATGTTAACAACAAATACTTTTTCACACCCAACCCAGTTCTGCGAAATCAGAAATTTAAGCAAGCGAATGAGCCAATTGGTCTAAAGTGCCATGCGGATTTAAATTTTTCCCACTTGTGACGAATGCAGCTATCGATTTTTTTTTTTTTTGCATGCTAGCATGCTAGTTAACATTCGTGGCAGCCAGCTATTGGCTCTCACTCTGGCCAGTACAAAATGGCCGCAAACTACATGAAAATTGCCATAGAAGCATGAACAAATCGATTATTTCCACTATCGATGGGAGTTGGGAAATGCAAAGTCAGTCTTGGCCTTCCCACTAACTTGGAGCATGTGCATGTAAATTTTGGTGCAAATCCGTCGAAAATTGCGGCCGTGCATTCGTTACACACACACACACACACACACACACACACACACACACACACACACACACACACACACATCCTGCCTTTTATAGATAGAGATGAATTAAAACTTTGTTTCTTAGAATTGGATTTGCAGTGTTTTTTTTTTTTCTTAGAAAAATATTTTTTTGTTTTCTTTTTTTAAAACTTTTTTTACTTTAACCAGTTGCAATTTTGCTGTTATCATTCCATGTTTTTACCAGAGCTCATATTGCAACTTTGTTGTTATCATTGCTTTTCTCTGGAACTCCTTATTACTGGTTCCCATATTGTATTTATTTCAATGCTTCGTCGGCTCAGGAGATTTTTGTGGCCTAACATATGTGCTGATTCCTTAAGTTTACGAACTTTCCAATGGTGTTCCTTGTCTATGATCTCAACCTGATCCCACAGAGGAAAAATTAACAGGAGATAACTGATAACTGAAATCCATCAAACATGACACGTGGGACTAGAACAGTCTACCCCAGTGAGCGAAATAAAGGGTTCAGTTCGACATTCCAACCACCTGAAGAAGGCCGGAGCGTACAACAGCCGAAACGTTGTGATAAATATGGCGACAAAGATGAAGACAATAGTCCGAATAACGTAAATAGTGTAGAATTCGGCTGTCCGATTCCTCAGTCCTTTAGTAGAATTGTTCATAGTTTGTTAGATGGGCAGTTCACGATCACTCTCTTGGTAGCTCTCCATTTACATAGATAGGCAAGCGTTAACAGACCTTGGTTTGTGATGGATGTCGGACGATAAGCGACACAGTTAAATCCAACGGCATGACACAACCGATTCTATTCAGCTGAATACTGCGGTTTCCAGTAGAGATCGTGACCATTAGAGGCATATTTATAATATAAACCTGAAAGGAATTGTAAAAACAAAAAAAAAAAACAACAAAACAAAATAAAAAAAGAACAAACAATTTTACATTTCCTTTTAATCCAATTCATTTCAACCAAATTTGTCGCCTGGATCAACAACCTATCCCATCTAGATAATCTTAAAATAATCACAAACACTTCCAAAACCATTATGGATATAATCAGATCTTCAAACACTAATAGCAATAATATTTCTGAAGCAGGCATTTATAAAATAAATTGCCAAAACTGTTCCTCCCAATATATTGGAGAAACAAGCAGAAATTTAAAAAAAAAAACGCATTTATGAACACAAAAGATACCTCACAAAAAACAACTAATCCACTAGTCATACATAGAAATAAATTCAACCACAATTTTGATTTTAAAAATGCTACACTCATAAAAAAGAAAATAACTCACTCAGAAGGGAAATCCTCGAGAGTGCCGCCATTGAATATTACCCAAATATTAATCTACGCACAGGCTTTTTCCCTATTTCACCTTTCATAACAGAATTACTACTCTCCCAAACAAAAGTAATCAACTGTATCAAGAAATCAAAAGAAAATGGTTGAATCCGTCAACACAACAATAAAAACATATTTCCGCATGTGATGGTACTTGACATAATCTTCAGTTGACAATATGAATATAATGGCGTTCTCTAAATTCTTCCAGTTGCTAAGGACATTTTGTTTTGTTATTAATAGTTACTTTGTTTCAATAAATTCATTTCGTTTTTACCTCGAAAAAGTCCACATTAGACGAAACGTGTCGGCTAATATTACAGTTTTCTTATTGTCGGTTACATTAATAAATATTGTCTTTTTCTACAGATTAACTCTGAGAATTTTTTCATAAAAGAAACTGTTTAACGTTATTCGAGTTCCAACGAGAGAAAAGAATTATTTATTGATACTTATCGTTTTTCATAACGTTGGCGCAAAGGTTTCTAGTGTGTTTTTGACATTTTTTGTTTGTATAAATTCATAGCATCAAATTATTTTCCCCACTAAAAATAACGTTTTTAACAGCATTAAATAATGTCCGATTTTTTAAAAATCAGACATTATTATTCTTACAAACGTCATTTCTTGTCCATTTCAAAAAAAAAATTATTTACTTTCCGGATACGAAAATGAAGCTAGCAAATATAAATTCGCAGAAGCCCCAACTGGAACTGCAGTTTCCTTAGATAGGTAATTCGAGCCTCGTGTGGCCAAACAGGTAGCGGTCCGTTTCGACTATGCGTTTTTGATGTAAAAAGAAGTGCAGTTTCGATTCCTGTAGTTAGGCACAATGCTGTTTTTTTTTTGTTTTTTTTTAGTAAGACTTCCTATCCTAGGCCGGTTGTTATAAATGTCACTGCTTGAGAAAATAAAAACAAGTAAAAATAAGGTTAATAGTAATAAGAAATTATTTCATTATAAAAGAACGATTCCGATTTAGATTGTTGAAACTGTTGACCAAACATGTGAAAATGATGACTTTGAATAATACCCGGGATGAGTAAGAAGTTATCTTAACTGCATGGTCTTCAGCAGTATTTTATTTAGTATATATTCCAATTAGTTATTCAAACGAGCCAATTGCTTATTGTGCTCAGGAGCTGATTAAGCTAGTTCGGACCTTCAAAATATATTGATATGTTATAAAAAGAGACCTTATATATATATATATATATATATATATATATATATATATAGTCATCCACAGACAGATGATTGCGCTTCAGATTATTTCGCTGTATCACAGCTCTTCAGTGTGGCTAGACGTCCGATTGCTTGAAGCCGTGATCGAAACCCGACCGATTTGGCATCAATCAGGCTATCGCCGCACGGTAGAGAGAAGGGGAAACATTATATAATTACATACATACAACAAATTATTTCTTGTTAACAGTTAATATATTTCAACCTTGAAAATGGCTAAATGTATAGTCGAAAGTGCTCGGATAAAAACAATTGGACAGTTTTATATAGTTTATTAACCGAAAAGAAAAAATTATATATCACATGAGAAATTGTATAAAAAACTAAATCAAAGCGCCTTATCTGTCGTATTCAATGTATATATATATATATATATATATATATATATATATATATATATATATTAAAATGAAAAAATATTTACTAGTATAGTGATAGAGGTAATAAAGCCTACAGCATTTATCTTTTATACATAGAAATAAATTCAACCACAATTTTGATTTGAAAAATGCTATACTCATAAAAAGAAAATAACTCACTCAGAACGAAAATCCTCGAGAGTGCTGTCATTGAATATTACCCAAATATTAATCTACGGCCAAGCTTTTTCCCTACTTCACCTTTCATAACAGAATTACTACTAGTTATATTATAAGCGAACCCCGTAAAATGTGGCCAATGATTCTAACAAAATATTTGGTAGATTTAACAGCTACAGTAAATTGTTACCTGAAATGATGCAGATTTCCTGACGAGTAAATCGTAAGATGTCGTTTTCACCAGAGAACCTGAAAGTATTTAATGCGGCGCCTGTAGCATTTGCTGTTTTTGCTAATACTAGGTTAATCCGGCACTGATTGTGTTCCACGCTAACGGTTTATCCAGATTATAACAATTCGCAATAATGAATTCTTTTGGAAACCTATCACACCCAGAGAAGAAATGAAGAACGTCTATCACCATCTTCTGACTCTCTGAACACTGTTCCTTTTTAGTCCCCCCCCCAATTTTTCCGCACTAAAGTCTTCTCTTTAACTCCCTGTAGCCCCGCCCCGCGACCTCGTGAGAGATTATTGACTTACTTGAAGTGAAATGATATATATATATATATATATATATATATAGGCACAGTCCTATGGGTCAGGGAAACTCAGTTCGCATTAAAAGAAAATCCAAAATACTTACATTTATGTGTAATTGTACATATTCCATTCGAATTTAGCTTGATAAATTTGATAAAATCTACCGTTTTTGAATTATCGACAGTGAAGTTTGGGATTCAATCGCGTCTTTGCGGCCGCCATTACTCGCGTTGTTTGCATACATTCGCTGCGGAAAGCTAAACGCGGAAGACTACGGAAAGTTAAGCTCGAAAGTGACCTTTCTTGTCTAAGTTTGTAGAATGGCTTCTCGCGACGAGAATGAATCCAAACTTTCACTGTCGATAACTCCAAAACGATATATTTTATCAAATTTATCAAGCTAGATTCGAATGGAGCATGTACAATAACACATAAATGTAAGAATTCTGGAAAATTTTAATGCGAACTGAGTGCGGGTGTTTCACTGCAAATAACCCCTCCGGTCTGTGTGACATGACAAGAGCCATTCATTATAAAACACTTGCTGGTAAAATTCAGCAATTTTAATTCAATCTGCTTAAAATACTACTAAACAACAAACTTAAACCCTGCCCTGCCAATTATTTTGGGAAAAACGTTGCATTTTCAAATGATTTTTTATTTGTTTTAATATAGTAACTAAGAAACTGAGGCACCTTGAAGTACCCGAGCGGTGGCTAACGCCTCTACCAGATGTATGAGCCCACAAGGGCATAAAAAGAATCAAATATGTTTTCGACGTGTTTATTCGTCCGTGTCTGGAAAAGACGTATATACACGTCTACGCAGGGGATGGGGGTAAAATAACTTTTTCAAAATACGGATTCATTTTACACATTTCAGTTCTTGAAAGAAATCAAATAGATTTCAAAAATATAATGAAAAAAAATAACCATGACAAACAGCAGTCTTATCGTTTAAAATAAAATTCTTTTGACTGGTTAAATAGAAGACTTTATTTAAAAACTAGCAGTAAAGCCCGCCGTTGCCCGGGGATGTAACAGTAAGAGATAGATCAAGTATCGACCATCATAAAGACTGAAAAATAAAATTGACAAAGATTATTGTTTAAGGTTGACGGACACGGATGTATTAATTAGTTTTTTTTTTTATTTTGTTGTTTTTTTTACGAATTGGTCAAACCCAAACTCAAACAAAAACATTGTTTCCAATCATTATGAGTCTACCGATTGAATAGAATTTTATTATAAACAATTGTAAATGGAATTTTTAAATCATTCTGAATGTAAAAATAAAGAAAAAAGTGTGCAAGACAAGAAACACTACCTGCCAAAAAAAGTGAAGTTTTGTTGAAATCGGTTGAAAAATGTAGGAAATCCGATCCCATATATAAATGAACACACACACACACACACACACACACACACAACCTGGGTTTTATAATAAGTATAATTCGATATGAGTTGTCCCCCTTTCATTCTCGCGATGCCACTTAATCGTGTTTGCAAATTGATTTCGTGCAAAAACAATTGTGTTTTCCCATTTTTGGCGCTGTCGGAACCTCCGCAACGTACTTTTACGTAGTCCTGTGAAGTTTTGTCGAAATCGGTTGAAAAATGTAGGAAATCCGATCCAATATATAAACGTACAGACACACATACACACACACAACCTGGCTTTATATAATAAGTATGATCATTAAATTTCAGTATTATATGATGCAATGGGTTTATATGCCGTATAACAAAGCAAACCAAACCAAGAGACATTCTATAGGAAGTCGAACAAGAGCAAGTCAAAAGATGTCGATCAAAATATGTCGAAAAGTTGAGTCAGAACGAGGACAGCAAACAAATCGAATTGTAGCAATGTGAGTAGAGAATAAGTATTATTCACAGGTTTGAGTTTTTTGAGAAGATTAAATTTCTCCACATTCTTAAAAATTAAATACAGTGCAACTTCGGTTCTCGAACGTCTCACATGTCGGACAAATCGGTTTTCGAACAGAATATTCGAGATGAAAATGCCTCGGTTATCAAACAACATTTCACTTCTCGAACAACATTGCCGAGCCGAGCCGAATTAACCCGAACTAACCCAAACGGAATCATTTCTTAGTCAACCGCCATGTTGTATACATTCGCGTGTTGTGCTTTGCTATTCTTTTTCCAATTTTATTGTACTGTGCCTTTTTTTTCTCTTCATTAGTCCTCAGTCGTGGCTCCAAAGAAAGCTAGCAATGATACCGGTAAAGAAAAAAGAAAAGTTAAGAGAAAAACAATTGCTGATGATATTGTCTCTGTGATGATGATATTGTCTCTTCCTACTCAGTTTCATATGGTAAAATCAACGATCTATACTATTCTTATAAATAAAGAGACGATCATGTCTTTCGTTCCCCTTTCTAAACAATAACATCTCTTTCCTTCCCCTTCCACTTACGCCATCAACTCTCCTACATAAAGGTGCACTAAAATTAAAGAGTTCGTCTATATTTTATATGATTAGCATTGGATTTGTTCATTTTTTTCTTAGATTTAATGATTTTCATTAGTTTTGTGTATAAACGTGTTCACAAAATACTGTTGTTAAAGTTTAAATAAGCAATCATCTTGAGACCAGGAACGAAATAATCCATTTTACATTGATTCCTATTGGAAAAATAGTTTCGGTTTACGAACATTTCAAGTTACGAACGGGCTTCAGGAACGAATTAAATTCGTAAACCGACGTTCCACCGTACCTGTAAATTGGATTTTAGAGAATATCACATAAAAACATAGGTTTTTTTTTATTAAAGGATATAGAATCCTATATTTTAAAACCAACAGGTGAGTCACATATAAGTAAAAAACGCCCATACATAAATAGGATCAGAATCACTAAAACAAAAACTTTTGCACAAATCAGTAAAAAAATAGAATCCAAATTTAAAGTGGTTTCTGGAATTTGATTGGACAGTATAGTCATGTGCTATGCTTTCGACTACGTCTGTACGTTTGGACTCCAAATGCTATCCTGCGTAAACTGAAAAGCTTTCGTTTGGAGCCAATCACGTGATCAGAATAACTATATATACACTGATTTCGGGGGAAATAAAAATACACACAGCAAAAACCTAGCCAGCAGCCGCTGGATGTGGATCACCCGTCAATGACAAGCGGTTGGATCTGTAAACACGCAACCTGAATTCTCTCGTTACCATGACATCACCTCAGTCAGCGACGACTACACACCATTCAAAGGAATATTCACATTCACACAACTCAAAGAAATATTCATAGCCGTAAAAAAAAGTAAATCTGATCATCTATGTCCATTTCCTTTTGGAACCACCGTAATCAGATTTCACGTATCAGCACTCACACCTCAACGTTTCTACTAATGTACTTCAACCACACACACATTCAGTCAGCAGCCACGCACATACCCCGTTAAAATGTGCTTCAGACACACGAACATATATACACATTTTATATTGACCAAGGCATATGACTTTACAAACTACCCTTTCACAAGTGGAATATTTTGTCGAACTTTTGAACTTTGTTTTTTTTTTTACGACCAGTAGAAACACAATGTTTACCATATAAAAACAAATATTAAGGTCGATATAAATATATGATTATTTCAGTTTGGTTTTCCTTTTGCTTATGCTAAAAATCATTTCTTCGCGTTATGTTGTATTTGTTGGCACGAAACTCGGATTTTAATTTTTCATTTTTAATCCGGATAGAGGCTCGGATTGTGGAATCGGGGAGCCGAGTTCGAATTCCAGTCGAATCCATTACATTCACTTACGTGCTAATATGAAAGGCATGAATCCTCTTCTTCTCCACCCAGCTGTGAGTAAATAGCAGGACAGACCAGTTTCTATAGACCTGGATGGCAACTGGTCTACTGCAGAAAGAAATGGCAACCTACTGCGGGAAAAAAATCTGCCTCGTCAATCATGTATCGAAAGATACATGATCGCCTAAGCATGTATCACGCATGGCACATAACTGACTGATACGGATACTTGAGGCATGGTAGAGTGGTGGATAGAGGTTCGGATTGTGGAATCGGAGAGCCGAGTTCGAATTTCAGTCGAATCCATTACATTCACTTACGTGCTGATACCCAATGGGAAAGATATGAATCCTTTTCTTCTCCCCCAGATATGGGTAAATAGCAAGACAGACCAGGTTCTATAGCCTTGGATGGCAACGAGGATCTCTGATATTTTTTTTTTTACCAGTAATAATTCTAACCATGTGTGCACAGTGCAGTAATGGATAGCAGCTTGGATTGAGGAATCAGAGAGCCGAGTTTGAATTCCAGTCGAATCCATTACATTCACTTATGTACTAATACCCTTGGGAAAGGTATGAATCCACTTCTTCTTCACCCAACTATGGGTAAATAGCAGGACCGGGTTCTATAACCTTGGATTGCAACTGGTCTACCCTAGAAAGAAATGGCAGCCTACTGCGGGAAAAAAAATCTGCCTCGTCAGTCATGTATCGAAAGATACATGATCGCCTAAGCATGGCACATAATTGACTGAGACTCACCCAACATTATTTTAGAACTTTACTCATTTTATATTACAAAAAGTACGCAGGGAAAACTAACAGAATTCTTCTACCTGTGCTTTGTATTGAGTGAACAATAGCGTAAGAAAAAAGACCCAGCAACTAACGCCTCTTCACTTGCGTTACTTAAACTTCTTCAGACATAAGAGGAACAAAACGAAACAAAAGAGTAAATTTAGCCCAGAAAATCATATTTCACTTCTTCCCGCTCGCCCTATTTGCTTTGTTCTTGTTACAACTACTAGTTCTGTCAGCCTAAACCTTTCACAAAATGACATTTTAGTATCTCAGTCGGTCTGTTAGGCTCATAACGGTTTATCTGTTTCTGTGTGTTCCTAGCATATTGATTTGTTCATTATCGATGCCAGACACACACGAACTTGTATGTATGTATACGAGTTGTATGACCTGTAAGCACCCCTTGTTGACAGTGATCCAACAATAATTTTGTTTACCTGTTTTTCGTTGACTTTTTTTTTTGTATGTCAATGAATATGAGGATGTGTAGATAAAGGATATTAGTCAAAAGAAACGATTCTCATCTTTTTTCGTTTTCTAGTTTCTTTTTTCTTTTCTTTTTTTTCTTCTTATTCCTACCTACCTCCTCTGTTTCTATCTTCATCTTTTTTCATGTACAATTCTTTTTTTTTTTTTTTTTTTGCCGATGGCTTTTTCTATGTAACCAACTCAAACATTCACAGAATAAAGACGGACAACATTTTCTTTCATCAGACGACCAGTGTGTGTTTGCGCGTGCGCGAATCCACCTGTTCCAAA
Source organism: Acanthosepion pharaonis (assembly GCA_903632075.3). Taxonomy (NCBI): domain Eukaryota; kingdom Metazoa; phylum Mollusca; class Cephalopoda; order Sepiida; family Sepiidae; genus Acanthosepion; species Acanthosepion pharaonis. Next base: position 804,267 of record CAHIKZ030003713.1, read on the forward strand.
ACTCACGTAAATATCTTGCGCTCAAAACAATATATGTGAATATCACGGATTTTACACGTACAAAAATGCATTAGATAGGTTTGGGTGTTCATTTATAAGGGTAGCGGAGTGCTTTCCGGGTAATGTTTTCGAGTATTATAAAGGCTGTTCCAATAACTTGGACCGGTTTTAAATGTGAATTATGTTTAAGCATCTAATGATTTTTTTTTTATTTTTCTTTCAGATTTGGTGGATATTTGGGCGATATTATTTTTCACACATAATTGTCATGACTTAAATAACATGATCCAATAGAGAAATAAATAAATTTTCACCAATAACACTGATTTATTTACTGCTGACTTTGATCCGTCTTAATGAAACACCCTTATATATAATCCGTCTTAATGAAACACCCTATACTTTTCTTGAAAGTCACTTGAATGCAGTGAATGGGTCAAAGTTCAAGTTTTGATCTCATTTGATACTGATCGTCGGTTTCAGCCCCACGGTGAAAATGATGCAAGGTAATTTTAGTGGTCAAATTCTTTCTCGTGGGTTACGCCCACTTGGCTTTGCCAGAGTCGCCATAATGCCGTTAGATGTCGCTGTTAAGCAGATTTAAAAACAGGACGTTTTGGTTTTTCTTTCTCTTTTTCTTCTAACATGCGGTAGAAGCAACACCAGCATGGGACCTGTTCACAGCACGGGGATAGACCTCCCCTGAGTGATTGACCTCTTTCGCTCTCTGTCTCTGTCTGTCTGTCTGTCTGTCTGTCTCTTACACACAGTCATACACGATTCCTAATTGCTAAAGTTTAATGTCTTATTTCTTTTCAGCTATATTCGAATGCATAATAATGTGTTTCTCTCCCTTGTTAATAAATCGTTATATAAAAACAGAAGAAAATATTGCCTTGTTGAAATGTATTCAGTTTCATTTCACTTCTATTAACAATAATGGCCCGTCGTTTAGATGTGTACATTTTGTTTGCTACTGCTCTTAGTCCAACTAGAACTTATACTTGACACCAGGAAAAGACAGCTGAGATTTTTATGATATATAATGAGGAAAGACGGCTTGGAAAATCTAATACCCTCAGGGTAGACTGAAGTCAAGAGATAAAGAAAAAACAACGCATAACATAGTAAGTTCGAGTAAATGGATGACGGAAGTTAAAGGCGAATCCGGTCCTACACGGAATCTCCTTACCTGGTGCTACCACCTCGTCCAGGTACTCCGCCTATGCTGATGACGTTTATGTTCTTGTGTCGAGCAGGCCCGAGAATGAGAAAGTTAGCAAAGAAATCAGAAGGTACGAGACGGTGACAGGGGCCAAGATAAACCGCAGTAAGTCAGTTGGCTTGTGGTTGGGCGCGCATGGAAGGAAGTTTCTCTTCCCCGGCCTTTCCTCTGGACGGACGAGCCTGTCAAGATAATTGGCGTCTGGTTCGATCCTGATCTTTTGCTGGAAATGAATTGATCGGAGGTGCGGGAAAAGGTCGAGGACGCAGTTCATCTGTGGTCTCGGAGGAATCTTTCCTTAAAGGGGAAAACGGAAGTGTGTGTTTTGCATATCTACCCAATTTTTCTTCACCGACTCTCCGTGCTTCCACTCCCGTATGCCATACGAATGCAAGTGGTTAGGGCCTTATTCTCCTTGTAAAGAGGCTAGGCTCCCAAGGTATGTCGGGAGTTCTGTTACCTCCACTCTTCTGAAGGCGGTCTGGGTATGCCTAGCCTTGAAATTCGTCAACATACACTTTGCATCTCTTTCCTAGACCATATGTGTTTGGAACGGGTGGGAATCGCGAATTCTCAAAGGAAGACGCCTGAAAGAATTTCCTAACCCTGAGAAGTGTGCACTCGTGCAAGGAGGAGGCCCGCCGTTTACCACAAGGCGAATGCTCCTTCTATCATGAATGTCGTATTGCCCTCAAGTTTCTCTTACGGGCGACGGATGGCCAGGCGTTGTCCCGTAAGGCGTTATATCACGTGCTAATCAGGGGGCCCGTTCAAGATTATCTGATTGGCGAGCTCGGTTTAACGAAGCAGGAGGCTATTCCATATGGCCTTTGGCACCTGGATAGAAATCCCTCACTCACAATGAGGCATCACTCACTCACTTAGCTGGTGATGCGAAAAGGCCTCTGGGTCGGCAAAAAACTTTCTTCCGCCGGCTTCGGAAACTCTCCCAAATTCGTCCGTTGCGGTAAGTCGGTAGAGACCTTGGGGGCACGCCTTCTTACACTGCAAGGTCGTAGTCTCGTTAAGCAAGTTTGTCGAAAATTCGCGTGGAAAATTCTTTGTCTTTGAGGCCAATTCTCTTTGTAACAATATGATAACCTCGTTTACTAAGGCTGAGCACTATATGTTCTTGTGCTTACCAGGTGTAATGCGAGTCGTGATATGGACGGCGCGACAGAAGGAATTCTCTGTAGACAAGGTTTACCTCTTCCCAAATGTTCTTTAGGCATCAGCTTAAAGTCAAGATTAGGACGGAAAGGAAACGACTCCCCTCCTTCAGAATTTGGAAAATGGTGGGTGAGCCTTGAGCGTCTATATCGAGTAAAAGGAGCTGATTTAGAGTGGCGTTTTAATGTCGGTTAGGCATCAGGATTTTTTTTAAGCGTTTCACCCCAAGCAAGGCGAGAAGCCACTAGCACGCAAGGGGTTACAGAAAATTTGGAGCAAGATCAGATAGGAGTGATAGAGGAAAGGATGAGGAGAAGGATAGTGGATAGATAAAGGCAACTACATTACATTTGAATATTTGGAGGTTATAGCACTCAGGGAAACTGGAATAGGGAAGGGAGTTCCACAAGCGAGAGGTGCGAGACACGAAGCTATTGGGGTAGAAGAGACAGCTACATTTAGTAGTTTCGACAGTGAAAGGGTGAGAGCGGGATGCCAGCCTCGTAAGGCGCTGGAACTCATGAAGTCTGGGAACCAGCGAATGCAGCTCCTCGGAGCAATTGCCATGAAAGTATTTGTAAAAAAGACAGAGAGAGGCGACGGCGCATCTGTGAGAGAGTGACTGTAGACGAGATGCCAGAGCAGGGCCAATTATATTGCATATCCGCCTCTTGATCTTATCAAACAGAAGGGGTTCCAGACCATATATGTCAGCAATACTCCATGCAAGGGCGAATTGTTGATTTGTAGATCTGGGGGATCGATTCCGGGGAGAAAAATTTCCTGGCTCGGCACAGGGAGCCAACTTTCCTTGCGGTGGACGAAGCAATTGACTCAATGTATTTGTTCCATCTCAGGTCAGCAGTCAACGTGAGACCGAGCAGCCGCAGAGAGGTGCTTTCGAGAAATTGAGCGTCAGACATTCTAATGGAGGGCAAGGAAGGATCTCTGTGGTGATTAATAGACAGCAGTTTTGTTTTTGAGGCTATTGGCAGCCCTGTATTAAATATTGGTAACCCCACCCAAAGTAGGGTAGTTTAGGCTTGTTTATATTTTTATTTTATTTAGGTTAACTTAGATAAGAGATGTATGCTTATTGCCCATTTTTATTTTTGTCCCCACTTTCTTTAGTTTAATTCCCCATCCTCTCCCCCGATAGGTGAGCAGAAATATCAGTTGGTCCGTCCTGGGTATGACGATAAACTACATCTGCGTCGTGGGTAAGACGATAAACTACGTCCAACAGCAAGGTCTCTGATCACGAGGTTTTGAGGGGCGTGGAACCACCTCTTAATGCTGGTGTTCCCGGGTCCACCCTGACCCGGGGGGGTAGCACCTGTCGGGGTCGCAGCTATGGGCAAATAATTAACTCCCCAAACTGGGGGTCAAAACATGTGAAAATAGGTTTTAATACCAGCAAAATTTTTTGGAAAAAAACAGATATTACCAACAATACATTTTTTTTAATAAAAAAAGCAAATATTACCAGCAATGCATTTTTGAAAAAAAATATTACCAGCTATACATATTTGAAGAAAAATTATTACCAGAAATAAATTTTTGAAGGAAAAATATTAGTATCTGTCTATATTTCTGAGATGAGGTATTATGTACACTATTTACATTATTCGGACTATTGTCCACATCTTTGTCGCCATATTTATTACAACGTTTCGGCCGCTGTACGTTCCGGCCTTCTTCAGGTGGTTGGAATGTCGAACTGAACCCTTTATTTCGCTCACTGTTCTAGTTCCACATGCCATGTTTAATGGATATAATGGACACATGGCATAGTGGATAAAGGCTTTAGTTAGATCCAGTGACAGGACCCAAAGAGTGTGAGTTCAATATCCGGTTAAGGCAGTGGATAACTTTCAGAGGGGAATTAACAGGAGAGAACTGATAACTGACATCCATTAAACATGGCACGTAAGCAAATAAGAAGTAACAGTTGCTAACCAAAGACAAAAATCGTTTTACAGTGTTACATATAATAAAAGATTTTTAAAAAAAGGTATATGCGACCTCATAAACATGGCCCCTAAAAATTTACAAACTTTAAAAATATAAACGCCTGGAAATTGCCAGAATGTGGTTTTTAAACACAACGACTATCCTAGTATTAATAGGAGCACTCGTCATTAAAATAACTGATACATTACGAAAGCTCTTGTTATCTGGGATACATAGGATTGTGCTTAATAAAGCTCTCTAAATATCATAATCCCAATAGCTTTCTAAGAAAAACCTTCCTTTACCTCGGCTCTCGGGTAAAAGACTTGGCAAAGGATTTTATCATTCAGCAAATTAAGAAAATTAAAAATATTAACTATAAATCATATATTATAATGTAAGAACTTTTTTTCTTATTTACCTTTTCCATAAGAAAAGCTAACATATTTCATAAGCCGTACATTAAATGTCAAAGAACTGCATGCGACTCACGGGCAGTAGATACAGTCACATTCGCCTAAAATGTGCTTACGTCTAAAAGAAAAGAAAAAAGAAGTAGTATTTCAAGTGAGACAAAGTGAACAGGAAAATATTTTGTGCCAGTCAAAGTACTTTTATGCATGTCAATAAAATAAGATTGACCAGTGTACGCATGCGTGTAATTATGAATAATGTATATGGCAAATACTGAAGGTGCCATCGTGATATTCGGCGATGAATTCACTAAAAGTGACTAGTCTTAAACGTTACTTTGATTTCAACCTCACTGGATACTGTCCTTGTGTCAACCCAATTTACTCTTGATAAATAACGACTTGCATTATAAAATCTCTTTAAAAAATCCATAGTATAAAAACTGATTGTAGGATTATTTTTGCGTACGCATTTGTACATACGTGTTAGTGTGTGTGCGTATGTAGTACATGTATATTTAACTGTATGTGTGTATGTGCTTATAAGTATGTGTGTATGACCTTAGGATATTTTGCGTTAGAAAATGACAGTCACCTTAGTAGTGTATGATATCGTACGAACGAAAAACATATGCATATTATTGTGTTTGCCCATGAATGTAAAACTGTGAGTATGAGTGTGGAGATTTGGTTATTGTGTCTATGTATTTGTGTGAGTATATATGTACGTATTCTACCTTGTTTCTGACCATGAGACCCGAGTTCGAATCTCACCACGGTTGATTTGTCAAGGAGACTTCATGATGGTATCGTTCTGAAGGGGGACGACCCCAGTGTGCAGCACCTTTGGGAAGTGCCTGAAAACCATACCACGGGTTGATCCAAGCCTTGTGGGTAAAATTGGGTAGACGGAACCCTTAGGGGCCGTCGATAACTGTTCTAGCACGTAGTTACAAATCATCGTGACCAAGTGTTTGAGTGTGCTAGCCTTGTTCAGATTTTTGATCGCGCGATATAACAAGATCTCTCCCAGAAACCTAACTAAGGTCTGCTCAGCATAGTTGCTGTATAAATCACAGGTTGGCTCTGTGGATGTTGAGCAAACACAAATATGCTTGATCGAGCGTATGCAATAGGGATTGTCCAGTTGCCCTAATAGACGGGTGTCCTCGAATACGAGTCGCCAGCTATTATTTTTATGCTTTCATTCTAAAATGTCCTCGTGTACTTTATAATTGTATCGATTATGTTTGCTAGAAGACAAAATCGCTTTTTGTCTCTCTCTTCTTTTTATTCAGGGATGCACACCCAAGCAAGTAGGGTAAAGAAAAATTCTGTGATAAAAGAAACGGGTGTGTGTTTATGCATGATGAAGGCCCTTAGGGCTGCGAGCAAGTTTGAAGAGAAACAACTTAGATAGACAAACACACCGACGAACAGACAGACCCGCTTAAACGTCCAGTGATGGACAAATAAACAGGCAACAAATGAACCGAGATATACTCAGACGTAGTGAAACACAGACATCGTCTACACCGGATGTGGACACAATAGGAACCGAAAAAACTATAATACAGCAGTCAGTACGTAGCAGGCTGCACGCATTCCTATCGGCTGATGTATATAAAAATAAAAATAAAAAAATTATTAAATCAAAGAAATGAAATAGCGATTTTCTGTAGACATTGCCAAGTTTTTTCCTTAAAATGAAACTAACATATTTATATTTAATCATAAATAAAATAGTTTATGAATACATAATTAGATTCTAATACAGGGTGTCTCAAAATAATGTATACACTCTTTAAATATTAATAGTTAATAATACATTAGCGTGATGTGAGAACTTATATGGATGAAAATATGCAAAACAGATGGATTGGAAAAAGAGGGACAGTTGTATACCCACCTAGATCACCAGAATTGACACCCTTCGATTTCTTTTTGTGGGGGTTTTAAAAGAGAACGTTTGCAACAGGAAACCTGAAACAATTGCTGAAATGAGAGTAGCAATTAAAGAAGAATGTGCTCAAATACCTGAGGAAATGATACTGGACGTTTGTAGGTCTATTTCTTCAAGATATGAAAAGTGTATTGAACAGAACGGCAACCAGTTTGAGCACTGTCATTGCCCCAAGTAGATTTTATTTTATTAAAGTTAATTTTCTGTTTTTTTTTCTTTTTTTCTCAAATTATTTAAATGTGTATTCTTTCTCTTGTATTAATCTTATAGTCAAAATATATAAATTGAATAAGTTATAAAGATTCAAAGTGTGTATACATTATTTTGAGACACCCTGTATATTAATTTTAACATTACCATATATGTACTCAATTAGTAAATAAATTAAATATCTTAAGTCGGTACGCATAAAAATATAGATATCAAAAACGTGACTAAATAATATTTGAATTCCTCTTTCGAAAAAATCGTGATTGAAATTTATATAAAAATAAAAATTGAATAAAAAATAAAAATGCCAAATGTACTGCTATTGAAACCCGGGCGGTGTGTTGGAAGATAGACACTACCACAAATTTCTACTTGAAAAAATGAAGTTTGTCTCAAAAGACATATACTCCAGCCCCCACTTTGACTTGACTGACTTGATGGCTACAATACATTAGATACATGAGTTTTCTAAATAAGTAAAATCTTAACACCCCTAAAATAAAATAAAAATTAAATTTTCCTTAACCCTAACATCTCAAAATATCAAATTTGCCTGGATTTATAAATTAAGTAAATCAATTTCTAAAAAGTTATTCTTAGTATCGCTTGATAATGGAACGGAGCTTTGTTATTTTAAGTTTAATTCTTATGACTGAATTTGAATTGAAGTTTCACTTTTGAAACATGGGAATTTCGGTGTTGCGATGATAATATATTAAAAAACAATTATAATATATATATATATATATGTGTGTGTGTGTGTGTGTGTGTGTGTGTGTGTGTGTGTGTGCACATGCCTATATATATATATATATATATATATATATATATATATATATATATATATATATATAGGCATGCAGAATCGACCACATTCTTTTTGAAATAGCCGAATACAGAAAACTGGTGCACCGCGTGCCACATCGACACTCCTCCGTAGGTCTTCAATTCGGAGTTGTCCTCTTCCTAAACCATTCGTCATTCAAAGGACCCGGTCTATCCTGCTATTTTTCCATAGCAGAGGGAGAGGAGATGGTTTCATATATTTCCCAAGGGTATTATCACGTAAGTCAATGTAATGAAGTTGACTGGGATTCAGTCCGAGCCACTATCCATTACTCTAGCGTATCTCCATCATATATATATATATATATATATATATATATATGTGTGTGTGTGTGTGTGTGTGTGTGTGTGTGTGTGTGTATTTATTAACTATAATTTTTTTAAGAAATGGATATCAGAGGAAAGCGTTTAGCATGATGTTTTATTTAAAATTTGATATGGGGACCAGATTTCGCAAGAAGGTTCTCAAGCCGACCAGGCCTGGTGCAGACAGCATGTAATCGAATTGTCCTACGGTGTGTGTGTGTGTGTGTGTGCGCGCGGGGGGGGGGGTCCCCACCCCTAATCTCCGTTGATTTTCTGTCGGGGTTTTTCTTCCTACGTTAATGAGTTCCAGTTACCCTGGTTACCTTGTCAACCAAGGCTGAAGAACCCTTATTATTTAACCCATAGCTGTGGTGGAGAAGGATCCATACCTCTCCCAAGGGTGTTTGAGCACGTCTGGAATTCGAACTCGGCTCACAGATTTCTCATTCCGAGCCGTTACCGTTACCGCATCGCCACATAATCATAGTTAAACTAGAATTCAACTTTTCATATTTTTCAGCCAATCACAATCATTTCTGAAGATCTCGATTTGGAGCCAACCTGGAAGAGATAAAATCTGGTGAATGCAACCTTTCAACGGTAGAAATCCAACTGGACAATAGCGTAAAATCTACTCCAGAGAAACTACACTTCAAGTAACATGGCCGCTGAAAACACTGTGATATCAACCATTTTGTTTTTCCATATGCATAGAAGTGAGGAGTCTTATTTTTTCCTGTCAACATTCTATTACTCATATACATGCGTAGATACCCAGACATATTTTACTTTACTCATTCAATACATATCTTTGTCCTTTTATGTAGTTTCCATAAGCAATGATGGTTCTCTTCAACTTTCTATACTTTGTAACTCTTAGCAGTGTTTTTTAACACCCTTTCTACTATTTACACGCCTTTGTTATGTAAGTTACCTACTGTTTCCCTTTAGTCCTCTTGACTTCAATCTGTCCTGTGAGTGTCAAATTCTCCAAACGCTCTTTCTTCTTACATAACAGTTCAGCACTCTTTTCTTTGCTTCTAATTATTTTTTGTTTCTTTGCTTAGCTTTTGTAACTACTCATAGGAACAATGTAATAATCTTTCATTTACTACACTGGCAACAAATAAACAGACAGAGAAATAGTCACAGTGACACACGGATTGGTAGACAAATCATCATCATGTGCGGATGTGGTCATGGTATAACTAGAGAACCACCCAAGTAAAAACAAAATACTATGAAAGTGTGAAAGTGCATTTTTGATGGCAAAAATACCAACAATACATTTTGTATAAGGGAATTACCGACAATACATATTTATATTAAAATTATCAACAATACATTTTATAGCAAAATGACCAACAATATATTCTATCTGTAGCTGAAGGCATACAATTGTGTTCAAAATATATTTAGTTGAAGCTATGAAAGTATGTTTAAAATATTTAGATTTCGGCATTAAATAACCTATAGAGTTTGATATGCCGCTAAATATATCAACGAAACAACCAAAATGAAATAATTCTTTCAATACATTAATCCATATATCTTACAATTTCTTAAAAAATCAAACACTCATATCACTGTCTTTAGTAATCACGTCCACACAAGCATGTACATGCACAAAAGCTGAGTATCATCTACCATGTAATCAATTGTGAAAGCAGAATAACATATCATTTTTATTAATTCAAACTCGCAAGAAAACTAGATTTTGGCATTAAGTAACCCATAAGGAGTTGATATGTCGTTAAACAATCAATCTAAATGGAAAGGCATATATTAATGATAATTCCTCATCTAAAAAATCCCTACAAAAAATACAAGACAATATTTTTAATATTTAAGAGTCGGCAAAGAGGGCCCCAAATTTTCTACTTCCCTCATTCCATGTTCATCTAATTTCTACTGGAGGGGCAGGGAGACATCTCTAGCCCCCCACCCCCTTGAATATGTTCCTTGAAAATCATCTAGCGAGAAAGAGGGTTCTTTCGTAAGTAGAATCAACTTCGTTTCAGTCGTTGTTCTTATCACCTCTCTGACGTTGTTTACAACGAAGCAGAACAGATTAGCGTACATGACAATTTGTTGAAACATTGAGTAGTCAGTTTAATAAAACATTAGACAAGACTATTTACATTCAGTCCATAGTTCAAGTTTATGTGTCTCCATTTCCTCCTTGATCGCTCCACAAAAAAAAAACAAAAACAAAAAAAAAACATGGTGATTCGAAGATATTGAAAATTGCCACATACAGTAAACTTTTACTAGTATTATATTTTACATTTTATAATAATGTCGCATTTCAAATAGGACAAACAAATTAGATTATGAATTTGATCATATTGTCGTCTGGTAAGCGACGGGCTAAATTTGTGACAATATGGTCACTTCTGATCTTCAAAAAACACGAGGCATTCTGAGCGGGTTGACCTGAAACAGAACACCAAGTAAAAAACTTAGTCTTTACTAACCTATCAAATATGATCTAAACAATAGAGATTAGGAATTTAGTCAAATGATTTATTGATTATGTATTATAAATGAAGAGGCGAGTCTTTGTCCGCTACGCATGCGCTTAAGTAATATATCTGTTTATATACATGAATGACTTGCTTATGCATTTCAGGCAGTGTTTCTCAATCTTTTCTTCTTTGGAACCCGTTTTTGGTTAAAAAAAATTTCAATCCCACAAATTATATTGCAGTTTTTGAACTACAAACTTCCCATGATTAATACTGTTTATTATAAACAAAGCATTTATTTAAATATTTGTATCTATAAAAATAACGTATAAGCAAAAAGATATATTAAAATAATTGTCGAACTCAGTTCATTTTATAATATATGATGTCATTTGTTTACGTTAAGATACGCTTTGAGCAGATATGAGCGTTCGAGAGAAATCATAGAGAGTTTGTAGTTCAAAAACAGTAATTTAAACTTGTCAGCCAGACGTTCCCTCTGTAGCTAAATGGTATAGCACGTCAGGCTATATGGCAGTCCCGTGTAGGATACAGGTTCGATTCCTGTCGGAAAACACATATTTTGTGGAGATTTCTCGGACATTCAGGCCGGTAAATGTTGTTAATACTATTTATTATAAACAGAGCATTTACTTAAATATTTGTATCTATAAAAATAACGTATAAGCAAAAAATATATTAAGATAATCGTCGGACTTAGTTCATTTCATAATATATATATATATATATTAAGCAACTTTCCTAGCAGCAGACTTAGTAATTGATTCACTATAATATTTCCACTTCATGACAGCGGAAAACCTTAGATCTTTTGTTAATGTCGGTGAGTTTTAGTGTCTTAAAAACCTGCTGAATATAAATGTTATTGCTGATTTTATATATATATATATATATATATATATATATATATATATATATATATATATATATATATATATATATATATATATATATAGTTTATGCAAAACTAGGTAATCCGTATGGGTAAACCTAAGGAGGATAAAATCCAGAGAGCTCAATGTAAATTCAGAGCAAATAATTTAAATAAAAACAGAACACTTTAAGGTTCCATGTAATAAATTATTTCACCACAGCCCTTTTAAAGGGCTCTAGATCATCAGACTTTACTTCCAAGGGTTGAAATGAAAAGGAATTTATACATTTTTGACGGGCCGTATTAAGCATAAGTGGTCTGTTTTTTATTCAAACATATTTGCATATGCTTAATACGGCCTGTCAAAAATGTGTAAATTTCTTTTCATTTTTTATTTCAACCTTTGGAAGTAAAGTCTGATGATCCAGAGCCCTTTAAAAGGGTTGTGGTGAAATAATTTATTACATGGAACCTTAAAGTGGTCTGTTTTTTATTCAAATATATATATATATATATATATATATATAATTAATGATCGATAACAATGAATACCTCTCGAAGTGGGAGTCAGAATATATTTGTTTTCTCTGCATGTTCTTAACAGACGATAAAAGGATACCCAAAAAGAAAAGCGTGGGAAATACACGGGTTCAAGTCACCTTCGTGCTAGCCTGACACTCTTTTTGACATGTTCCGAGTTGAAGCAATTTTTAATATCGGGTGTTTCAAAAAATGTTGCGACTGAAAGAAATTACTGCTCATAAAACCACATTCGTTCGTTTTTTTTTTTTTGTTTTTTAATTTTTGTTTTGTTTTGTTTTTTTTCAACCTCTAACACAGGCAAATGTAACCAGAAAAAAAGATGTGTAGACTGACCGTCGAAAAGAACTAGCAAACAGAGAACTTAACCAAGGAACGGACAGCAAATCGGACATAAGCTTTCTGGGGACAGAAATATAGATAAAATGACACAAAGAGACCTGCGATTTCACAATCGGACAGAGAGCAGATGCGAGGGCAGAAAAAAAAGATGCAGGCGGACAGTAAGGTGCCAATGAAGACCAGACTTCGTGCCAGTTCAAGGAAAGACAAGAAAAACGGCTCTGAATGGAGAAGAGATATTGAAATAGAAAAATATGATTTTCCGAAGCACCGATACCTATTGGGATTGTATAGTGTCAAACACTTATCTTTGGAAATGACAACGTTTACTTGTAGGAAATAATTAAACAATATGGTTTCCCATCTCCATACATATGTAAGCCTATTTCGTTTCCATAGTAACGCGCTTGTTGCCTCTTATCAACGAAGCAATCATCGTCTGAAGTAAGCAATTGAGAAAAATGAAGGAAGGAAGGATTTTTTGCATAAATGGATACGATTTTATGCTGCATTGATTTTAATGGACAAGCCAGCTTTTTAATAGATTCTTATTTTATTAATTTGTTAAAAGAATTATATTTTAAAGTTTTTATTGAAAATATAACAAGACCTTTAAGTTGTCTGATTCTTCAATTTGAAATCGTTTACTATTTTAAATTGATTTTCTCCAAAATAAAATCATATTTTGGTTATTTTTCCTTCGTTTTTTCAGCCTTCAATTTTAATTGCGGAAATTTGTAACCAAGTAACTTTCGATAATAATCGATTTATCTGTACCGCGATAACTTGCTATGCCGTGTAGCAAATTCGATATAATTTTGTCGATCGAAGACACTACAACCAGGCAAAATTCTTTTTGACTCTAAACCAGTAGCTCCCAAACTTTAATTCTCTGGATCGCATTTTTGAAATAAAAATTTTCTCGCGTCTCAGCAAATGTTATTTTATAAAAAGTACATTTAAAAATGAAAAAAGATAGAGGTTTAAAGGGAGATAACCACGGATTCGAAGTCATAACAGAATCATTGATAACTCTCTTCTCCAATTTGCAGACCCTAGTTACTATATTCTTAATACTTGATACAATGCAAAAAATACCACAATGGTAAAATCGGTCAATAATTATTTATAAATATTTATATTGGGACTCATGCATGCAATTACAACTAATACATAATTATATTTTAAATTTTGAAATCATTTATTTTTGGCAAATGAATTTTTTTAAAACTGTTTCTAATTCTTAGATTATATTTCAATCATTCTGCCTTACCTGCTATCCTCTTCTGCCACACCTGCCATCCTCTTCTGCCTCACCTGCTATCCTCTTCTGCCACACCTGCTATACTCTTCTGCCTCACCTGCTATCCTCTTCTGCCTCACCTGCTATCCTCTTCTGACACACTTGCCATCCTCTTCTGACACACCTGCCATCCTCTTCTGCCTCACCTGCTATACTCTTCTGCCTCACCTGCTATCCTCTTCTGCCTCACCGGCTATCCTCTTCTGCCTCACCTGCTATCCTCTTCTGCCTCACCTGCTATCCTCTTCTGCCACACCTGTGAGGCGCACCGCATCGTTCTGGAACAACTGTTCTAAATTTTCTGCCTTTTAGATGCAAGCGTTCACCAACATTTTTTTAAGTTAAATTTTAAATATTTGAGGGACATTTTTAATTGCCATTGAAATAGTGACATATTACAATGTATTTCAGTTGAGAAATACGTCGTAAGCATTTTCAAAGAAGTACAAAAATGAAACCTGAAATATGAATGAAAAACAATGAAAACAACGTAACTGAATTGACCATGTTTTAGTACCACTGATATCAAAATATTTTAAAGTGTGTAGAATGTGTGTATGTGTGTAGTTGAGTATGTGAGGGAGAGAGAGATAGAGAAGGGACTAATACATACCGACAAAAGTAGGGAGAACGGAAGTCGCCAAAAATTATTTACCCCCCATGCTCGACACATGGTAGTCGGCGAAGAAGAGAATAATTATTGTAGCAAAAATTACAAATATGGCACAAGTGCAACACTGAGATTAAGGATGGATGATTATTGCTGAATCTTAATATATGTGTAAAGGATAATAATAATAATAATAATCCAGATGTTATACTGCGAGAAAACCGCCTGCATGCGGATATGAACATGAATTCAGTAAATATGCAAAAATAGAAAGGGGTGTAAGACAAGGATGTGTCTTCGCACAACATTAGATTTATTCAACACTAGCAGTAGAGACCGGCGTTGCCCGGGGATGTAACAGTAAGAGATAGATCAAGTATCAACCATCATAAAGACTGAAAAATAAAATTGACAAAGATTATTGTTTAAGGTTGATGGACTCGCATGTCTTAATTAGTTTGTTGTTTGTTTGTTTTTTTTTTTTGTTTTTTTTTTATGAATTGGTCAAACCCAGACTCAAACAAAAACATTGTTTTCAATCGTTATGAGTCTACCGATTGAATAGAATTTTATTATAAACAATTGTCTTGTAAATAGAATTTTTAAAGCATTCTGAATGTAAAAATAAAGAAAAAGTGTGCAAGACAATAAGAAACACTACCTCCCCCCCAAAAAGTGAAGTTTTGTTGAAATCGGTTGAAAAATCTAGGAAATCCGATCCCATATATAAACACACACACACACACACACACACACACACAACCTGGGTTTTAAAAAAGTATAACTCGATATGAGTTGTCCCCCTTTCATTCTGGCGACAGCGATGCCTCTTAATCGTGTTTTCAAATTGATTTCGTGCAAAAACAATTGTGTTTTCCAATTTTTGTCACTGTCAGAACAACCGCAAGGTAATTTTACGTAGTCCTGTGAAGTTTTGTTGAAATCGGTTGAAAAATGTAGGAAATCCGATCCAATATATAAACGAACAGACACACACACACACACACAACCTGGGTTTTATAATAAGTATGATTTACAGTGAGGTGATTCCGAGAGAATTAGAATTCCTACCAAGAGTCATTATTGGCAGCAAAAATCTTGATATTAGATATGCAGATGACACAGAAAGCAGACATAGAAAGGAAAATACTAGAATTCAGCGGTGACTCTAGGTCATCAATATTTGTCGGGCTCATGACAATCTTTAACAAAATATACTATTGGTATAATTTAGATGGTAAAATGATTTCTTTACTCTAACTAAAATATATAATTTCTTAAAATCTCTGCATGAAATTAAAAAAAAAACATTTTGGTATTTTAATATTAATTGTAATAAGTCTATAAAAATAAATATTGTTTTAAAAAAAACCCAAACATATAATAAAAAAGATTGATGACAAAACCTTAGATATGTTTGTCTGTTTATTACCCGCTTTACATTTTTATAGGCTGTTTATCAAGTCACTGATGGTAGAGATAATAATAGGTGTTGTAGGACCAGAAAGTAGAAATGTATATTTCATTCACTGGGGCTAAGAGTGTGGATAAAGGTGTCTCCCTTTATTTAAGGTCAGGAATATTGTGTGCATTTCAGTGTGTGTGTATGTATTTTTGGGCGCGTACATAAACCTAGTTAGTGTATTTATGCATCTCTCTATGAGTTTTTAGTTTAATTTATTGTACATTTAAGATCAGTAATGCTGACTGATATCATATTTCCTCAACACTGCCCTAGTCACACTCCTTACTCCAACTCTCTAGTCTACGAGTTAACTTTCTTTGACTTTCTGCGACTTTAAGTCGGGCTAAATTTAAATTGCCGTTTTTCAATTGATACATTCCAATAAAAATCCTTATACTGTACACAATAAATTATTTAAAATGGACATTTGAAAACAATGCGTTGAAAAACAGGGCATACAATTCATTAGAGATTTTTAAAAGATTATTTATAAAATTAGAACAAGAAATACATTGCCTGTTAGGTATGCCTCCAACTTGATAGGGCTCAAATCTACTCCACCCGACTAGCCACATTAATTTTATTTCATTCTTATTTTACTTTCTTTGTTTTTTATTCTTTCTTCTTTATTATGAACAATATCAATGAAATGTATTTCGGTCAATATTTTGAGGAACGGAGTTAAAACAATTCTGGATCCAGCTGAAGTAAAAAAAAATATGAAAACGACGCAAGATTTTTGTTGCTTTGAAATAGATATAGTTGAATGTTGACTCACTCTATGTGAGCCCAACCGACAAGGCCAAGATCCGGGGTCGCCACTGCTAGAACTCCTACAGAAAGGAAAAGTTAAAAGAAAGGACTGAAAATGAATTATAAGAAGACAATGTATGGTTGTCAGCAACAAAAAGAAAAGGACAGCCTAACGTGCGAAATACAACATGAAGATGTCAAAATTAAACAAGTACAAGAATTAAAATATCTAGGAAGTGTTTTAACATGGAGCGGAAAACGCGGCACTGAAATCCGAAGAGGCATTGAGATAAAGAAAGATGCATTCGAGAAGCTAAACAAAGTAAAGATCGAGAATCCTTTATCCGAAATTCAAAAATCCGAAGGTTTTTCAGATGGTGACATGACTTGCTACAAATGGAAACATATCAGAAAGAACTTGGAAAGTTCCTAGCTATTGTAAGTTGTCAGTGACCTCATCTACCCTGGGTAGTTCTGCCCCAGCCCAGCTACGTCGTCTATGTTGGAACTATTAGGTTGGTGCATTATTTTTGCACCAACCTAATAGTTTTGTTTTTTTTAACGATTGCCACAGCAACACCTTTGTTTGTGAATTATCAGGTGTTTTGGGGCACCTCGAGGCAGTGTAATGATTAGCAAGCTTGTCTTACAAAATCAATTACGACTGAATAGTGAGTTCGATTCTCACTGGGTACCCCATACTTTCGACTTTGTGCCACATCTAAGTTACGCTTGGAAAATCATAGTCAGGGCACCTCTATGTGGTGTAATGGTTAGAAAGCTTGTCTCGCTAGATCAGTTACGGCTGAGCAGTGAGTTCGATCCTTACTGGGTGCTCCATACTTTCGGCCTTGTGCCACATCTAAGCTTCGCTTGGAAAATCGCTACTTATCCGGTTTTTTCTTACATGAACGTACAAAACCTTATTTTTACGTGGAATCTTTTAATCAGAATACGAATGTCTTAACCACTAGGCCACGTGTCCATTGCTACATACAATCATAATACCACAACTTTCATCTGTGATGTCCTAACTAGCTCCATATCTACACATTTGGGGAGGATGGGTAAAAGGAATAAAAACATCTAAAATTTCCTCAATTAATATTTTCAGAATTTCCTGATGTTAACTTATACTTAACATCAGGAAGAGACAGTTGGGGGTACTTAATTAGGAAAGAAGGTTTAGTTTGTTTGTTTGTTTTGTTTTGTTTTACGGCATATTAATCTCAATGGGTCATTTAATGCCGACAACTTTTTTTTTCCTGGTAATATTTTTGTTTTGTCAAGAATCTATTTCTGTTAATATTTTTTCCTCAAAAATGTATAGCTGGTAATACCATTTTTTCAAAAATGTATAGCTGGTAATATTTTTTTTTTTCGAAAACGTATAGCTGGTAATATTATTTTTTCAAAAACCTATAGCTGGTAATATTATTTTTCCAAAAACCTATAGCTGGTAATATTATTTTTTCAAAAACATATTGCTGGTAATATTTTTTCAAAAACGTATTGCTGGTAATAGTTTTTTTCTTCAAAAATCTATTTCTGGTAATAATTTTTTACAGAGTATTTCTGGTATTAAAACCTATTTTTACACTTTTATAATGCTTTTTACCTCAGTTTCGGGGTTAACTATTTGCCCATAGCTGGGACCCTAACAAATGCTACCACCCCGGGTCAGGGTGGACCTGGGAAGACCAGCAATTAAGAGGTGGTACGACGCTCCTCAAAGCTTCCTGATCAGAGGACTTGCTGTTGGACGTAGTTTATCGTCTTACCCAGGACGCGGATGTAGTTTATCGTCTTACCCAGGACGCGGGTGTAGTTTATCGTCATACCTAGGACGGAAAGAGGGTTTGGAAAATCTAATACTCACAGGACAGATTAAAATTAAAAGAGACAAAAGAAAAGTAACACATGACCCACCACTTGAGTGAATGGATGTCGGAACAGGCTTTAGGAGAGATGGCAATAAAACAATTTATTAAGAGCTACAAAGAACAGGAAATTGTGGAGAGCTATGAGCGCCAACGTCCTGAAGAGACACGGCAAAAACAGGGTAATTATTAAAAACACCATCTCAATACAGTTGAAAGTATTTTTTCAAATCGCCACTGACTTTCTAATCACGTGTCTCGTGACAACTCTACTGTCACGTGACTACGTATCTAAGGGCAAACAACGTTTGCCAATTATTTATTTTATTCACATGTATATGTAAATGCAACAAAATCAACACAATATACTATTAAAACAAATGTCTACTCTTCTAAAACCTTTCATACTAACGCGAGAGTCCTCCAGGGCTCCATCTTTGGTCCTACTGTTTTTAATTTTCATTAATGACATTCGCTATGATATCAGCTCTTAACTACGCTGATGACAACCATTTACTCCTCTCTTGATAGTATGGCTGATCAGACCTAAAAGGTCATAATGACAGGCGATGTCCAAAATGATCTCAGGTCCGTTATTAACTGAGGCAAAAGATGGATTGTTAATTTTAACGCCTCCAAAAGGAAGTTTCTTTCCATTAATCACTTGCGAGATCCCTCTCTGCTTTCCATCATCATGGCTGATGCTAATCTCCAGGAAAATTATTCTCTATGCGCTTTCGAGCTAACGTTCTCAACTGCTAAGGGAGTTAGCTTACTGGTTTTATATGTGTCTATCATTCATCCATGCTTAAAATATCGCTATCACATAAGGTCCGGTGCCTCTGAGCTCCTTGATAAAATCCAAAGAAGAATCAGCGATATTATCGGCACCGATCTGGCGGCTCGGCTTCAGTCACTTCCTCACCGTCGTATTGCTTCTGTCTTTTTTTCTATAAATACTTTCAAGGTAATTCTTCAAAAGAGCTCTTCGATGTGGTAACTAGACTTTTTGAATTTAAGCGCAGAATTAGACTGGTATCAAGATCTCATCAATTCACGGTCGAGCTGGCTAGATGTAACCGCAACGTCTAACAGTTTCTTTTCTCACACAGCTCGCTCTGGCTCCATGCTTTTCAACCAACTTTAATCTGCAAAAATTTAAATGCAATGTCTATCGCTATCTACTGTCATCCTGATTACTTTTTTTTTTCACTTCCCGCTCATTATTAATGAAATGCAATAACTGTTGCAAGAATGGAAAATATTATTATTCTATGGCCCCGGGTACATTTGTCCCGTAAACATTATTTTGCACACCCGTGTGAGTCCGGGAAAAAAGTGGGTTCAAAACATGGAATTCAAACAAACAAGTAATAAATGTATTAACAAGACGTGTTGCAAAAGAATTAAGAAAGAAACGAAGTTGAAGTTGTGAACATTTCAATACAATCTTCAATCTGTGTTGCTAAAGTACTTATAGCGAAAGGAAACGTGTGTTGCCGCTTCCAAAGTCAAAGGGAAAAGAGGAAAAGCCTTTCAAATATCGCGCTGCCTGTGATTATCGTCAGTGGGGGCAGTAATCCAATATAACAAACCATTCACGTACTTTATCGATAATTCGTAATCACAAAAAAAAGCATAGATTTAAACGAACGGTAAATCTAAAGACTCATCTCCAGACGATGCGTTTCAAAATGGCGTGTCTAGAGCAAAATAGCCTAACGGGACCCATCTCTCTCCAGGCCGGTTCTGAATTGAGAGTTGCTTTCTCCCAGACTGCTATATAACCCATAGCTGGAAAAAAGTGGATTCTTTTTTTTTTCTTCTTCTTCTTCTTCTTTGCTAAGTTTATTAGCGCAGAACGAACAAAACAGAATCAACCGGAAGTTGTACAGGCGACATCGATTTCACATTCCGATAAAGCGATTCCCTATCTGCGCATCTAAAACGTAGCAACTGAGTACTTGTGACATTCGTCGAATCTCACTGAAGAACTGAGTGATAAAGAGAAAACATGCGACAGTTTATAAATTGGGAAATCTCCCACGGAATCATTTCATCTTTATGAATTACCAGGGCAGGTGTCGGCTGGAATATGCCTGAAAGCGTCTTTAATTTTCTCAAAATATGTGTCCATGAAGAAAGAAATTAAACAGGGTCTAGTAGTTGGAAACTGAGTCAAATGATTATGTCGGCTCTGCCCGAGGTTGTGAATGGCAACTCGGAAGATAAACAGCTCGCTGCATTGAAAGGCTGATGGAAACAATTTGTCACGAACGGCATTATTAATTCTTTTTTCCATGTTCGACTTTGCTGTCGGATGCAGACGGTCGACAAAATTGCTCGTGTGGACATTCTCAACAACATTATCCTGAAATCAACTCATTTATTTTTCTGAAGGACAACCTCTTATATTTATATATATATATATATATATATATATATATATATATATATATATATATATATATATAGATAGATAGATAGATAGATAGATAGATAGATGACTAGGAAAATATATTTTATGGGGAAATAAATTATAGCCATGGAAACTTAAGGTTCTTTGTTTCTTTATTATTTAATTGATATATATATATATATATATATATATATATATAAAGAAAAGAAAGAACAGTTAGATATATAATCCGGTGTTCTTGTAGGTATTTTTATTTTTACAAAATAGTGCTCGATGTAAATTTACAGAGCATTAACATTATAAATTTTAAATCAATTAATATATATATATATATATATATATATATATATATATATATATATATATATATCGCGACGGACGCTACTTGTAAACAAACCTCTAAAAAACAGTTATTTCTGAAGAAAGATCGAGGTCGATCTGAAATATCAAATATAAATAAATACTTTCATAAAAAAAAAAAACATTATTATTATTTTAATTTGCAACTTTTTAGTTATTTTATATATATATATATATATATATATATATATATATAGAGAGAGAGAGAGAGAGAGAGAGAGAGAGAGTGTGTGTGTGTGTTCTAATAACTTGAACTGATTTTAAATGTGAAATGATTCTGATTTCTTTCTTTTTCTTTCAGATTTGGCAGGCATTTGGCCGATATTATTTTTTGACATATAATTGCCACGACTTAAAAAAACATGATCCAATAGAGAAATAAATAAATTTTCACCAATAACACCGAATTATTTACTGCTGACTTTGATCCGTCTTAATGAAACACCCTTATATATAATCTGTCTTAATAAAACGCACTGTATATAATATTTATTCAAAAATTATAACATAAACATGTCATAACATCACTATAACAATAACCATTTTGTTTCAACACTTCTGGCGTCTTGTCAAATGATGATATCAGAATAAAGAGTTTTAAAAGATTTTAAACCTATTCTAAGATCCACACCATCACTTGAAAAGATACCAGAAGTGTTGAAACAAAATGGCTATTTTTGTAGTGATGTTATGATATGTTTATGTTATAATTTTTGAATAAACACTATTTGCTCTACTCTGTATTAAGCACTCTTTTAATAATAGTGTTTTTGGTTATTTGAATTTTATTTCGTCTTTACCATTTCTACGCTTGTATATTCACACACACACACATATATATACGATTTTAACAAGTTTATGCGTTAATATCCTATATTTAAATAAACTATATATATATCGGAAAAGGTTATACTTGTCCCAATGATAGAAAAATGTATGAAGAATAAAATATAATATATATATTAAAACAAATCCACATTATAACCAAAAACTTTTAAAACTTTTGCGGTTTCTCTATTTTCATATATATATATATATATATATATATATATATATGTATTTAAAAGTAAAAAAATAGAATTTTTTTCTCCTGATGATGGCCATGTTGACCGAAACTAGTTGAGGAATTTAACTGAAATAATAAAAACGAAAAAATATTAATATACAACCCAGCATGTCTGAAGATTTAAATTTTTTAATATTTTTTATTGTTAAAATATATATATATATATATATATATATATATATATATATATATATGATTAAAATGAAACGAAAGGTGGTTCACGTGTGCTTCATATAATATGTAGATTTAATAGCCCGGTTAATGAAATTTAAAGAATAAAAGGCCAAATGATACTAATATTGGCAATAAAGTTTATATTTATTATATATTAACTTTTTGACTAATCTGAAGAGCGAAGAGAAAGATTTTAATGCCGGAATTTTCGAATACACCTGTGTTCTTTTTCAATTCAGCAGTTCAACTCTTTTCTTTTTAACGAAAAATACCTGTTTCTGAATACCTACTTTTGTTTTTTCTTGTTGTTTCAACTTCCGGAAGCTATTCTTCGCCATTCCAACTCCCCTTCGGATTTTGGTGTCACATATTTCGTCATCTGTTAAAACACTTCCGAGGTATTTATATTTTCTGTACTTGCTTGATGACTATAAATTAAACGTTCAGGTAATATGGTTGAATTATACCGATATGTTCATGGCCTTGTTCCAGCATAAGGAGTTTATCAATATTATTCAGGCCACAAATGATTACACTGCATATTCCACAGCATTTAATACAGGGGGTGTATTCTTGCATGACTATGATCAGACAGCGTTCGAATACCATCAAGACGTAGACGATCATGGCTCTCCACAGATTCCGTTTCTTTATTATACGGAAATTTTCCTGAAAATAGAGTGAAGTGATTTAACGCTGCCTTCATCACAGTTTTGAATTCAGTGTTTTCTATAAAAATGTTTCTAATGAGTTTAATTTACTATTTTTCAATGTATATGGCGCTGTTGCAACTTCATAACTTAATAGTGTATTTTATACTTCCTAATAATGCTATATGAACAAAAATTAATGCTTCCTAATAATGCGACATGAACAAAAATTAATGCTTCCTAATAATGCTACATGAACAAAAATTAATGCTTCCTAATAATGCTACATGAACAAAAATTAATGCTTTCTAATAATGCTATATGAACAAAAAAATTAAGGAAGTCAACTTTGGTGCATTGAAATTTAGCCTGATCCGTTGAAACGAGCAAAATGGAAGGTAACAAAAAAATGCGCCTTCCGATAGGAATCGAAACTGTATCCCAATTTTTCATACAGCTAACAGAAAAAAGAAAAAGTTGTGCATTCCTTAAGAAGGTAATTGTGCTTTGTTTTGTCATGTCTTCTTACGACTAAAATTGGTAATTGTACACTTCGGCTATAGGTTAGTTTTATTGATGGTAAAAGATGACGCAGGTCCAATACCTGTTGGGAGTTACATGTTTTCTTTAGTAAAACGTCTCGATTTAGGCCGGTTGATATTATTTTCACTGTTTAAGTTAAAAAAAAAAAAAAGAGGAATGTCCGCTTAAACTCTTGTATCCATTAAAAATAATGTTCATAATAAGAAATGTCGAAGTCAAAAAATTAATTTAAATATATATATACCAAAGGTGGTTTGCAAACGAAAGTTTCCGACGTGGAAACATGTTTGAAAAAATAGGTATATAGCAGTGGTATAAAGAGTTTACTCGAGTGTAGTTACTTCCACAAAGTCAAAGATGGACACACACACACACACACACACACACACACACACACACACACACACACACACACACACACACGGAAGAGATGCAACTGAACGACAGTATTAAATTCAACGGGTTTAATGTACAGAGGCGAAAAGAAGACTTGCAAATATAATTTATATTTGTGAACTTAACTGTTAACTGTTGCGGCCTCGTGGCATCTGTTCTCCATTAACGTCGGAAAGGACAGTTCCAATAAACGTCACTACGGCTGATAGTTTCATAAAAGGAAGATTTCAGGGTCGAATCTAAAGCGTAGCCCCAAGAAGGGGTCCTGATTGGACAGTAGTTAGCCAATCAGTGTCCCGGATTACTGAAGGTTTCAAGTTCAACGTTGATCTTTGAAATTCATATAGTGGCTCCCAACCTCGGTCCCATGGTGTCCACAACTAGGAGAGAAAGTACTTGCTGAATGGACAATTTTTTTTCTTCCAATTAATACGAAGATGTCATACTCCTTGTATACATAGTAAAATGGATCAACGCT
The DNA here is from genome assembly GCA_903632075.3 of Acanthosepion pharaonis. Taxonomy (NCBI): domain Eukaryota; kingdom Metazoa; phylum Mollusca; class Cephalopoda; order Sepiida; family Sepiidae; genus Acanthosepion; species Acanthosepion pharaonis. Next base: position 828,695 of record CAHIKZ030003713.1, read on the forward strand.
AGACACTAATTTAAAATAATAATTCTTTCTTTTCTTTTCTTTTTTTTTTCGTGATTTATTTAGGAAGTGTTTTAACAGAGGACGGAAAATATGATACTAAAGTCCGAAGGCGCATCGGATACCTTTCAAAATCTAAGGGACAGGAAAATCTAGTTAGAACCAAAGAAAAGAGTATTGAACTTGTAGGGAGACCACAGTTGTTTTCCCTTGGGTTGAGCTCATGGGAGTTTTGGACCCTTTAGAGAGAAGAACTCTTCTGTTCTTTTTGTCTTTGCTTACGTTTTTTGGAGGAACGGTCTCTTTACCTTCCTGACCGCCAGGGTGTCCACACACGCGGAAACTGGTCTACATGTGCACGGCCTAGCGAAAGAAAAACGTACTTTCTGTTCACTTATCTGCGGACGACCAAAGGCCATAAAGTTGGCGTGTTATTTCTTTGTCCTAATTCTGTAAACCTCCTCTTTCATTTGGGACAATATGGACAACAATTTGTTTTGGGACATATGTAAATCTTTTTAATACAGTGTAACCCGGATATAAGAGAGTTGTCGGGACCAGAGAAGAAGTCTCTTATATCCGGGTTTCTCTTATATCCGGGTTGGGTCTAATTTAGATACATTAACACAGGCTCTAATTTGGGACCAGAGAAAATCTCTCTCATGTCCGGGTTTCTCTTATATCCGGGTCACACTGTATATGTACGTAAGTTGTTTGCCTTATTAAATGTTTTGTTTGTTACGCCCGCGTATTTCGTCTTTCAATATTCGTATTCAGTATTTAGTCGGTAAACTCTGCGGGACAGATATCACCATACTAATAAACTGTTACGTAATACCAGTCCTATGGACTAAATGTCCTTTTTTGCAGCTTTAGTAAGAAAAGAGTCTTAAGAGATTTCAATATCGACACGCAATCACTGCGCGTCAAAAAGTAGATCTGTAGATTCAGACATGTGGCATCAAGAGATCAGTTAATAGAAAACTTGCAAAAGTTCATTTCAAAATACACTGGACAATAAAGATAGGATGGTGATACGCTTAATGTAACCGATAGTCTATTGAATGACCTCACTTTCATGTTTTTCATTAAACTGTTTTTTCCTGTTGCAAGATCAGATACAGTACAAGCTGCCTGGACTGATGAAGTATGCTTGGGCTAAGATAAGTGATTTTATTTAATACGTTAAAAATTGTTATGAAACCATTGCCCAAGAAACGACGGAATATACTGAATAATTAAATCACTCGAATCAACCAGCGGACAACAAATGAACCATAAAGGGAGACAATTCGAAATCATTCAGAACATTTTACTACCACTAAAAAAGCGATTTTCTCACATTCTGAGTCACTGCAAGCAACAATCTAAATCAATGAGTCATTTGAATAATTACAAACGTTTAAAGACATTTAGTGTATGTGACATAGTAGCTGTTATTAGGGAATCTACAAAGCTTAAAAAAAGGGATGTCGCATACATAGCTTTATATTTTGGAATTACAGTGTAACCCGGATATAAGAGAGTTGTCGGGACCGGAGAAGAAGTATCTTATATCCGGGTTTCTCTTATATCCGGGTTTGGTCTATTTTGTTTAGGTAAGTATGGGCTCTAATTTGGGACCAGAGAAAATCTATCTTATATCCGGGTTTCTCTTATATCCGGGTCTCTTATATCCGGGTTACATTGTACTTTATATGTTTGAACTGTTTGGAGTAGACAGGTTCGCTTATTATCCGGTTCGCACTCCTCCCCAGTCTTTTGAACAGGAGTAGAGGTTTATCCCTTGTTTCCTGTTTAGGATTGGGTTTCCCGTTCTTTCTAAAGTCTGTTTTAACTCTGAAAAGAAAATCTCTGTGCTCCTAACGCTTTCCTACGCTGATATAAATCCACACAGTAAACCTCTAACTTGAGTGGATCTTGGGCCTTGTATTCGGTATTCATTAGTTAAAATTTCCAGTGTAATATACAGATGCTTTGCTGCGTGAATAACCTAATATGTTTGAGTAAATGGCTGATTTGTTTTTCACGGTTTATTAATTTTTTTCATGTTATTTAAAGCCAGAAAATATTTTTAGATTGTAAGAATTTTTTTAGATTTGCAATAATTTGCTGACACAAATCCTACTAATTAAACGATAGCTGAGAGTAGGGAGAAGATGGCGGATTCCTATCTTTCCAGGTGTATTTGCGCGCAAGTGACTATAACGAATCCGACTGGAACTATATAGAACTCGGCTCTTCGCTTTCCAATTTCGAACCCTCATCCATTACACCACCCGCACATCAAAGCTTGCAGTACCTGGTATTCCCAAAACGGTCTAGGCACTGACCATGTTTGACGTTGCTTAACTTCGTACAAGAACCAATGTTTCAACGTGATATGTCCGTAAGCCCCTAATATCAACAATGACTCAAGAACCTGTCGTTAATGGCTGACATTTCCATCGAGAAACAGATACTTGTAAAATGTAGGATTACTAAGATATTTTAAAATCATTTTCCCCAAGCAAGGCAATAAAGCCACTAAGACACAACGGGTTACTGACTGAAAAAAAATAAGGAAAAGAAAAACATCAAGGAGTGAGAACAATAAAAGAAGAAGAATCAAGACAGTAGATAACGACTGATAATGAGCGGGAACAGAAAAGTGCAATCAGGAGGACTGCAGATAGCGATTGACATTGCATTTAAATTTATGCAGATCAAAGTTGGCTGGTATGTAACAGGCCTGACCTGAAGAGAATTTCACCACCGAGAAATGCGAGAAAATAAACTGTTAGCATAGAACATACGGTTAAATCTAGCCATTTCAACTGTAAATTGATGAGGCCTTGTTGCCAATCTAGTACTGCCCTTAAATTCATAAAGTCTAGGTACCATAGAGGAAAGTTCGTCACAACAATTACCATGAAAGTATTTATAGAAATGGCAGTGGAAAGCTACATTATGGCTGTGGAAAACTGAAGGCAACATGCCAGTTCAGGACCAATAATATTGCGGATTCTTTGGATTTTATCAAGAACCTCTAAATATATATAGCAGGGGCCCCAGAACAGATATGGCAGCAATATTCTATGCATGGACGAATGGTAGACTTATAAATATATAAGATACATTCTGGAGAGAAAAGAAGTGTCTAGCACGACACAATGAACCAACTTTCCTAGCAACAGATCTAGCAATTGATTTAATATAATCTATCCACTTCATGTCAGCAGAGAATATTATCCATAGGAAGCGCAAGAAGTCCCTCTTCTGGAAGTTAGCATCAGCCATGATTATGGAAGGCGGAAACGGGTCTCTCAAATGATTAATAGATAGCATAGATAAATCTATATCTAGAATTCTCAAAATCTGTGTGTAAGTGTGTGTGTGCGTGCGTGTGTCATCGGATGTTGTGTATGCGTTTCTGCAGTTTTCATTTGATTTCGATGATTTTTTTTTTTTTTTTTTTGATAAATAATTATTCAGTGTCGGTTTTGAGTCCAAATTGGCTGGAAAAAATTACCTCGAAGGTGAAAAATCGAAAAAACTGATTTTTTATACTTTTTTTACATATATATATATATATATATATATATATATATATATATATATATATAACCGAATGGTTAAATATACGTAGGTATACGAGCGAGCGATCGTATACAAATATATATAAATACTCTATAGTGTAAGAAATAACAGTGCTCAAAGTAAAGTAACAGAGATATTTACACACACACACATATATATATATATATATATATATATATATATATATATATATATGTATGTATATAAATAAAAAGAAAGAACAGTAAGATATATAATCCTGTGTTCTTATAGATATTTTATTTTTACAAAATAGTGCTCAATGTAAATTTACAGAGCATTAATATTACAAATTAATTGATTTAAAATATGTTTTTTTTCCGCTAGCGGAAAAAAACTTATTTTAAATCAATTATATATATATATATATATATATATATATATATATATATATATATATATATATAATATCTTACATTAATTACACAACTCAGAGTTTCATGCCGAAGCAATTTTCAAGTGCTGGAATTATAATAGTTATCTTTATTTCTCAAAAATAAAGAAATAATAATTTTATTTTATTTCTAAAAAAAAAATAAATATAAATATTATAATTCCTACACTTGAAATTGCTTCAGCATTAAACCTGAGTTATGCATTTAATGTAAGATATTATACATATTGCTTAATATATATATATATATATATATATATATATATATATATATATATATATATATATATCGGGATATGCGAGTATAAGCGATGAATTAAATTAATCTTCAAACACAGAACTACAAATTTTAATAATTTTTATTTAGTGAAATATTACTTTCTTTCAAATTGAAAGAAATGAATTACCAGAATACTGTATGAACAACTTCACACTAAATATTTCGTGCATTTACTGTACAACTGAATGAATTGCGTTAGTATATGATAAATGGAAAATCCATCTATATGTGCAGATGTATTTTTTACAATGTGTGTATAAATTCTATTTTTAGATTGGTTGAAAGATGGCAGTTGCATGAGAGCAAGCGACTGTAACATGTAAAAAAAACTATCGCTAAGCCGTATTTTGTAATGTAGTATACTTGAATAAATAAGCGAAGGTAGTGGGTGTAATTAATTGTGAGAATTTCAATTTCGTTTGTGTGACGAACGATCGAACAAAATCCTGGTCAAAGGTTAACTGAAAAACTAGTTAGTGACTTAGGACAGATCATATTTATAATAACAAGGTAGGTTCCGATGAATCTAAAATTTAGATTTATTAATTTGCAAGCTTTATTGGCTAATATATATATTTAAATATTCCTTTTATGGAAGAAAAATATTGTTGAACATATTCTGAAGTTGAGCCTCCACAATTTCATTCAAAGATATTTTATCGTCTGCCAATTCAAAGAATACCGCGCGTCTCGTACGACGTCACTGGTTGGTTAATATATAATAAATACAAAGATTCAAATAATCGGAGCTTGTCAATGTACAAAAAATGAGGTACTTTCTGCGTGATCAGTTTTCAGTACTTAAATCTAATAGCATTGTTTTTTTAACAATTCTGAAACTGGTCACCCTTTATATATATATATATATATATATATATATATATATATATATATGTGTGTGTGTGTGTGTGTGTGTGTGTGTGTGTGTGTGTGTGTGTGTGTGTGTGTAAGGAAGAACAGTAAGATATATAATCCGGTGTTCTTACTGATATTTTTTAATTTTATTTTTACAAAAACAGTGCTCAATGTAAATTTACAGAGCCTAAATATTATAAATTAAGTGATATAAAAAAAAATTTTCGCTACAGAGTAATAACCATGTTTCAAAAATGGAAGCTAAAAACTTCAAACTTAATTTTATAATTAAATCAAAAGTTCCATTTCATCTTCAAGCGAATATTGGGAATAACTTATTTTTTGAATTTACTGAGTTTTAAACGCACACATAAATCCATAATTCGCTGTTACCTAGGATACAGGGAAATCCAATCATTCAGACAAGGGGCAGTAGCGTGTTCATTTATATCAACTATTTTTGTATCAATTATGAGTTACGTTGATGTAATTATAAAATTAAGTTTGAAGTTTTTAGCTTCCATTTTTGAAACATGGTTATTACTGCGTAGCGAAAAAACATATTTTATATCACTAAATTTATAATATATAAAATATATATATATATATATATATATATATATATATATATATATATTAGATCGCATCAAAATGCGTAAGGTGCTTTACTCACTAAGGCTGTGCACGTTACATATTTGACACGATATTTTATTGTTATATGAAAAGGCTCTGTCCTATAACATTGCACAGTCGGTTTCTTCTAGAATTTTATATTTTTAAACGATATATATATATATATATATATATATATATATATATATATGTCCCGAAAAGGGATATATTTGATCGAAGTAGCTAAGTGGTTTTGGCTACTATAACCAAGTAGAATACGGTAGCAGTAATCGACTGGTAAGCGTCGTAGTCGCAGGTAAGAAGTGTAGATCAATGGCGTAGTCCAATGGGCGTCGTTATAGACTTAGCTCTCAGACTAAGGCTCTTGACTCTCTTACCTACACATCCGTCGGTATTTATGACGGACACCAGCCAATCATATTCCAAAGAGGGGGAACACACGTGTACTCATATTCCATTATATCAATATATATAGGAGCGTACAAGATTTCAGCATGTTTTTAAAATAATAGTTTTTTGCTGTACCTTTTGTTTTTTAGTTAAAGAAAAC
>CAHIKZ030003713.1:840000-875000 GCA_903632075.3 Acanthosepion pharaonis
TTTTGAGAAAGAAAGAGAGAGGGTATGAATTTCTGGGTATGAATTTCTGGGTATTGTAAACCTAATGTCTTCAGCAACCATTTTTACCAGTGCTCATATTGCAATTTTGATGTTATCATTGCATGTTTTTACCAGAGCTCATATTGCAACTTTGTTGTTATCATTGCTTTTCTCTGGCACTCCTTATTACTGGTTCCCATATTGTATTTATTTCTATGCTTGGTCGGCTCAGGAGATTTCTGTGGCCTAGCATATGTGCTGATTCCTTAAGTTTACGAATTTTCCAATGGTGTTCCCTGTCTATGATCTCAACATGATCCCACAGAGGGCGGTGATCTCCCTTTTCTCTCCATATGTGGTCAGCCACGCCTGATTTTTCTACTTACTCTCGTGTTACAGCTTTCTGGTGTTCTTGAAGCCTTACCTTGAGGGGGCGGCCTGTCTCTCCTTTATATTCCTTTCCGCAGCTGCACGGGATAGCGTACACACAGTCTTTAGTCATGTTCTCCTCTATGGGGGGGGGTCTTACTCGGGAGTGATATCTGCGAAGTGTCGTCAAGCTTTTGAAGGTTGTCCTGATGTTATATGGACCGCAGATCCTTTGTATTTTCTCTGATAACCCCTTTACATAAGGCAGGCAGACTGTTTTCTGAGTGTTGTTGTCCTCCTCCTCTTGTACCCGCCTATCCCAGTTTTTTGGGGCTCTTGCCATGTACCCAGGGTAGTTGTTACGTTGTAGGATACTACTTATACTGACCAATTCTTTATCTAACGTCTCTGGGTCGGCCGGAGCGTACAACGGCCGAAACGTTGTGATAAATATGGCGACAAAAATGAGGATAATAGTCCGAATAATGTAAATAATATAAATAAAAATCTTTAAAAATCTCTACAGTGATCCCTCGCTAATTGGCGGTTCTACTATCGCGGATTCACGACTTCGCGGATTTTTAAAATATATATATAGAAAATATATCGCGGAGTTTCTGGAAAATTCTAGAAAAATCGCGATATATGAACACCTAAAATTTTTCATGAAACCCATTAAAATATTAATAATAAATATTTCCTCGTCTAAGAACAACAAAACAAGTGTAAAATAGCAACAGAAAGGGCAATGCCGTCTGAAGAGACGTAAAATACAATTATCGGCTGCACAGTAGAAGTCATCATCAGTTTCATCATCATCATTTCTACTACGCAGCAAATTCATCACCATCATCATTCAAATTCTACTTCAACTTTTTTCGTGTTGAATACAGTAACAATCTTTACTTTTTTTTAATCTAAAGTGTTATTGCTTAACGGTTGTCCTTGTTATTAATAGAGTACTGTAATGGGTGGGTTGTTAACAGTACAGGGAGGGTTTTAAAAGTCCAAATACACGGTAAATAAATACTGTAAATATGGCGTCCCTACTTCGCGAAAATTCAGTTATCGCGGCCGGTCTCGAAACCAATCTACCGCGATAGACGAGGGATCAGTGTATATAAAATTATGTGACTTCCGTTAGTCCGTACGCCACACCCTCTAAAAGAGCGATACATTGACCGATCGAAACTAAATTTTGGGGAGAGGTGCAAACAGGTAAAGGGGTACAAAGTACTGTTGGTTTTACAAGGGTGCATAGATTAGTACAATAAAATTTCATTCACTTCTTTGGAAAAATTAAGTTATTATCTAACATAAACAATACTCACGCTATTTTAAAACCAATTTAATGATTTAAATAAATACTTTAATAAAAATCCAATATTGTTATTTGCATATTTTTAAGTTGTGTATATATATATATATATATATATATATATATATATATATATATATATATGCTCTCCGACCTCCATAATATGATTCCAGTACCAATGTCTTCTTCTTCCCCACCTCACCTCCCAATAGGTATCCAATTACACCTCTCTCTTTCTTTCTCAAAATAAACAGTACACTACAAGCCGATACCAGAAACAGTTTGAAAAATCCTGCGAATTTTAAAATTAAAATTCGTAAGTGAAAATGGTCATTTATTAAAGGTATCGTAATTCCAATTGTAAAATAAATTTGGTCTGTTTATTGTGAATAAACATAGAGCGATCTTTTGTGGGTCAGTTTTACTTTTAACATATTTCAAATTGTATGTTGTGTTAATAGGCCTCACCTGGATTATACTAACGGATTACTACCTATATATATATATATATATATATATATATATATATATATATATATATATATATATATATAGAAAAAGAATCTTCGCCTTGCGTTTTTTTTTTTTCTTTTTATGTGCCATGTCCTCTCAGAACATAGGCGATCATGGCTCTCCACCTCTTCCCCTATCCCTTGCAGCTTTCAACAAGTTTCATCCCTCTGCTTCCTCCCCCAGCCACATTCTGTCATCCACTTGATTAAGCCCGCCAGGTATGTCACGCGTTTTTTCCCTTGTCTCTCTCTTTTCCTCTATTCGACCCGTGAGTATCAGATTCTTTAAACCCTCTTTCCTCATTATGTGTCCCAGAAACTTCAGCTGCCTCTTCCTGATGTTAAGTATAAGCCTCCTCATTGTTTGCATCCTCTCTAAGACCTCATCGTTGCTCACATGCTCGGTACGAAAACTATAAAGAAATCCCAAGGCCAAACACTTCAAAAAGTTGGAATTTGGCTCAAAAAAGAAATATTTACGCATGTCCATCTGTGGGTTGCGTGCACAAGAGTAAGTAACCCCAAGAATTATTTCTTCGCTGTTAAAAACCGAAAAAAAGAATTTTTCTTAGAAAATATTATTTACCATGAAGACCATTAAAATTAAATTAAAGAAATTATTAAACCACATAATAGGGTTTTTGTTAAAGTATTTTTCCAAACAAATCAGTTTATGTAAATTTCTTTGATTGATTTGCGAAATTGAACGAAACGTAGAGTTTGTAAATCCCGACAAAAAATGTTAGCGATAAATTCAACAATTCTAAATACTGTGAGGTTTTCAACACGTAAGGAGGAAGCTTATGCTTAACATAAGGAAGAGGCAGATGAAATTTCTGGGACACGTGATGAGAAAGGAGGCCCTGGAGAATCTGATACTCACGGGACGAATAGAGTGAAAAAGAGACAGGGGAAAGTGGCGGGCTTGGGCAGGTGGATGGTAGAGCGTGGTCTAGCGGGAGTTGGCAGAAACACAAAACCTGTTGAGAGCCCCAAGGGATCGGGGAAAGTGGAGGGCCACGATCGCCTACGTCCTGAAAGGACACGACACATAAAAAGAAAAGAGGTCAGCGTGTTAGCAAAAAAGAAAAAAAAAATGTTGTTATTAAAATTTCAATTCCCTTCAAATAAAATATAACCAATAAAACATGTTGTATTATCATTTCAAATTAACTTTCCATATCTAGAGTCACCTGTGCTAAGACTACCCTGTTATATAACGACAGTCGTGATTGGCTCAATTTTCCAATAGTTGCCGCCATATTACCTTGAGACGAAAGCCTTGGAATAGAAGAGTTAATTAGTACCTAAAATTCTTATTCGATCCTATTAAACTTTCACTATTACTGCTTGTTTAATTGAAACTGTATTAAAAAAATTGGTTGTATAAAACCTGGAAAATTTAATTCAAGACTCTCTTCTAATATAACCGAAATTATGGCTGTAGTAAAAACAGAACCAGTGAATACCAAAGCTTTATTGCACTTTACTCTGACTATTCGTCTACTGACAGATATTACAGGGTGCTTTTTATAGCTCCTAGATCTTAAGGGGAGGTAACTGATGATTTATCAGTACAATGACAATTTAGTTAACCAATAATGGTGGAATCTAATTCGAATATCAGATGGTGACCCAAAAGCCTAGACATAGATCCTGGCTCACCTATTGTGGCTAAACTATATCAAAGATTATAAGGAGAAAATTCCTAATAAACTCAGAGATCTGATAAGGTGTATAAATTCTACTGCATTCAAATTCATTGAATCGTGTAAAGATTATGAGGCTTCATTTACTAAGTTGGGTGCTATTTATTTCAAAACTCCAAATGACATTTTTTCTTGGCATTTACTTGCTACTAAAAAAAAAACTAGACAAAACTCTCGATTTCCTTAGAGAACTTCAAAAACTAAGTAACGAAGACATGATTGTAATTTTAAAGATCGTACAACAGAAGAACGTGGTGTCGAAGCTATGCGAGACTCATTTATCTGTGGAATTGCATTTTTTAAGCGTTTCACAGAGCAGTATAAGAATTAATTTTATAAAAGCGTATCGAATAAAATATTCTTAAACTATTGTTTATATAAGGTTAAAGAAAATTTAGCTTTAAACAAATAAATTCTTGATTATTGTACTGCTGGTCTTCTGTACTTTAGTTTCTTTTTTTTTTCTCTTTTACCTTTCCCGCGTTTTTTCAGACAAGTGTAAAATTGCAGTCTTTCTAACTTGACCTCACAGGCTAGTGTGCGTAAATAAAACGTTTGCCTTCTGTTTTTTCTTTGGTTATTTTTCAAGCGTTTCACCCCAAGCAAGGCAGGAAGCCACTAGGATGCAAGGGGTTACAGAAAATTTGGAGCAAGATCAGATAGGAGTGATAGAAGAAAGGATGAGGAGAAGGGTAGTGGATAGATCAAGGCGACTGGAGATGTTGATTGACATTACATATGAATATATTGAATAGTTGGAGATTATAGCTATCAGGGAAACAGTAAAAGGGGAGGGAGTTCCACAGGTGAGAGGTGCGAGACATGAAGCTATTGGAGTAGAAGAGACTGCTACATTTAACAGTTTCGACAGTGAAAGGGTAAGAGCGAGATGCCAGTCTAGTTGAACGCTTAAATTCATGAAGTCTGGGAACCAGCGAAAGCAGCTCATCGGAGCAGTTACCATGAAAGTATTTGTAAAAAAGACAGAGGGAGGCAACGCCACGTCTGTGAGAGAGCGACTGCAGATGAGATGCCACATCAAGGTCAATTACATTGCATATCCGTCTCTGGATTTTATCAAGAACCTTGAGACAAACAGAAGGGGCTCCAGACCATATATGACAGCAATATTCCATGCAAGGGCGAATTTCCAGCTATTCGTCAAAGATTACTAGAAAAAAACTTTGGATTTATAGTCTTCATGAAATACCATAAGTATATATTAGTACCTCCAAGGACTTAAAAAAAAACTCACTGTAAATGCCTTTATTGAACTTAAGTTTCGGGTCTATTTCAAAGATAATGATCTGAAGTTAATCCGAATTAAAAAAAAATATATAATTTCCGTATATAAAACTTATTAGGCATTTTTAAAAATGCATTAAAAGTTTATACAGTGGAACCTCGGTTCACGAATTTAATTCGTTCCTGAAGGCCATTTGTAACCCGAAATGTTCGTAAACCGAAACTATTTTTCCGATGGAAATCAATGTAGAGAAAAAAAGTCACAATACAATAAAATTGGAAAAGAAAAGCACGCCATAACACACGAATGTATACAACACGGTGATCGACTCAGAAATTATTCCGTTCGGATTAACTCGGCTCGGCTCGGCTCGCTTCGGCAATGTTGTTCGAGAACCGAAATTTTGTTCGATAAACGATGCATATTCATCTTGAATATTCTGTTCGAAAACCGATTTGTTCGACATGTGAGACGTTCGAGAACCGAGGTTGTACTGTACACTGAAATAAGCATTAGTACTTTCTTCGTTACTCATCAAGCCTCCATTGTATACGAAAATTATGAACAAGAAATTCTAAATCCAATATTTTCCCTAAAGATGTTTCTATGTCTATTATTAAATTTAAGGATTAAGTGGGTTTAAGGATTCTAAAAGTAATCCTTATCGTTTAGTTAAAAAAACAGAAGGCAAACGTTTTATTTACGCACACTAGCCTGTGAGGTCAAGTTAGAAAGACTGCAATTTTACACTTGTCTGAAAAAGCGCGGGAAAAGTAAAAGAAAAAGAAACTAAAGTACAGAAGACCAGCAGTACAATAATCAAGAATTTATTTGTTTAAAACTAAATTTTCTTTAACCTTATATAAACAATATTTTAAGAATATTTTATTCGATACGCTTTTATAAAACTAATTCTTATACTGCCCTGTGAGTATCAGATTTTCCAAACCCTCTTTTTTATTGTGTCCTAGAAATTTCAACTCTTCCTGATAAGTATAATTTTCCTTTTTGTTTTCATTTTCTCTAAAACTTCTTTGTTTAACACATATTTTGGTCCATGATATCCTCAGCATCCTTTTGTAGAACCAAATTTCTGTTGCTTCAAGTCTCCTTATCTATGCAGAAATAGTCCAACATTCACTGCCATGTATCACGTAGCATTTTAGTACTCTTTTCTTTATTTCTTACGAAGTTTTTTTTCTGTATGTTAATACTCTGCTTTGGAAGGCATCTTTGTCTATCCCAATGCATCTTTGGATCTCAGTGTCGCACTTTCCGTTCTTTGTTAAAACACTTCCCAGATGTTTAAATTTTTGTACTTGTTCGATTTTGGTATCGCTGATTTGTGATTTGCATTTTGGTCTCGCCCCTTTTGCTAACAACCATGCATTCTCTTTTCTTGCAGTTGATGTTTAATCCTTTTTTTTGGGAGGGAGGGCTTCCTTTCATTGTCATCTGTAGGAGTTTTTATAGTTCTTTACGTGTCTGACATCAACATTATCTCATTTACATACCTTATGTTAAGATTGTGTTATCCCAATAATGAATCCTGGTAGGATATCTAATTCTTTGTGCCTGTTTTATTTTGTCACACTCTCTCCATCTCCTTCTGTTTGACTCTGTTTCATTCTCAGGATACCAAGCGTCGCACTTATACATAAGTACAAGCGTATTAATATATATAATAGATATTAATGGTCCTGACTTGTATTTTTGTAATTTTAGGACTACTTGCACCTTGGTAGGTGTGTGATTTTACTGTTTTACCATACGCGCCACTTTCCATAGATATGGCTAAGGCAAGGAGACTAAGGAAATTTGCCTGTCGTTTTTTTATGTATGCTTATTGGCCCCTTTTATTTTTTGCCCCCTGTTTTCTTTGGTTTAATTCCCCATTACCTCCATCGTTAGGTGGTTAGTGATGTCAGTTCTCTGGTAGATGCGGGGCGTCTTTCGTTTCGGGTGTAATTTTTGTATTTCTTGTTGTGTCTGAAAGCGTGTGTGTTTTGAGTGAGTGCATTGGATGAATGAATGTTTTATATTATTAAAGTCTCACATTGATTTCGTCCAGTTAACTGGTGTTTCTGCCACATTTAAGGATTGGCGGGAGGTATTACTAACATTATTTTGTTTAGTTTCCTATAAATAGTTTTGTACATGTTTGTAAATATTCATTGGGGTTTAGATTTTTAAATTGTTATTCTATTCCCCCCACCACCACTACAGACAATGAATTGTACGCAGTTAGGACTTTCATAGAGACAATGAGGTATTATGGTGAATGTAGCAAGAAAGGTAAGTAAGAATGTGTTGTTTTGGTGTTAGGAATATTGTGGTATGTTTGGGTCAGTGTTTGTGGCTAGTTAAGTTTAAATTTAAGACAGAAGAATCCCCCCCCCTACGGCCTTGTGACACATTTCTGCATATATCAGAATATTGCTCTTCGCTATGGTGAGTGATTGGGATGAATTAATGTTTTATATTATTATAGTTCCGCATTGATTTCGTCCAGTTAACTGATGTTTCTGCCACATTTTAGGATTGTGGGGGAGTATTACTAACATAATTTTGTTTAGTTTCCTATAAATAGATTTATATTCATATTGTAAATACACATTGGGGCTAGTTTTTAAGTTGTTGTTTTATCCCCACCAGACAATGTATTGTACATATAGGGACTAGTTAGTATTTTCATAGAGACAATGAGGTATTACGGTGAATGTTGTAAGAAAGTTAAGTAAGAATGTGCTGTTAGGAATATTGTGGTATGTTTGAGTCAGCGTTTGTGGCTAGCTAAGTTTAAATTGAAGACAGAACAAGACCGTCCTTTTCCTTGTTCCCCTTTTTGGCCTTGTGCCACATTTTGTATTATCATTCAAATAAATATCATTTTTCCTGTCGTATTTAATTCAGGAGATTTTCTTTATATCAAGTGCATATCAGTCAGTTATGGGCCATGCGCTTTACACGCTTAGGCGATTATGCAACTTTCGATACATGACTGACGAGGCAGATATTTTCCCCCAGCAGTTGGTTACCATTTCTTTCTGCGGTAGACCCGTTGCCATCCAAGGCTACAGAACCTGCTATTTACCCATAGCTGGTGGAGAAGAATAGGATTCATACCTTTCTCAAGGGCATTAGCACGTAAGTGAATGTAATGGATTCGACTGGAATTCGAACTCGGCTCTCTGATTCGTCAATCCGAGTTGCTATCCATTACACCACTGTGCCTCCACATGTGTAAATTAAAAGCTTTGTTTTTTTTCATCATTACGTTACGAATTTATTGACTTATTTGCGTAAAAACATTCATATTTTGGTACATAGGGTTTTTAAAGCTGCTTTTGCAGTAGTTCTTGTGCTTGTCTCATCTAGACCCAGTTCGTTCCTCGGTCGACATTCCATGAATATGTCGAAGTCCAACTAACATTTAAAACTAATATTTTATTATTATTATTATTTTTACTTTGGTTATTTTCGTTTAAAGATTGTCATGCGACGACGTTAGAATCTTGATAAATTTTTTTTTTAAACGTCGATATAGTGATCAAATAATATCTGCACTTAGACACCCCAAGATGACATTTAAGATGGTTTAAACGCACTTCTTTTTAATATACAGCACTAATACCGTCTGTTATTGGCCAGTAAAATCACGTGGTTATTTAGACTGAGTATTTTCAGCTTCGATATTTCTTTGCATCAACTGCAGCTGTTCATTCTCTAATCCGATTTTCAAATTAGACTTTTTTCGACAACGCATAGATTCTCGAATATTTCCACATACATAATTATATTTAAAAAAAAAAATAAGTCATTGCAATTCAATTAAACTTTCCAGGTTTCGAATGTGAATTGAAACATTTAAGCCTAAGTTAAGTTCCTATCATATAGAATAATATCCTTACAAATGAATAAATAGAACTGAGGGATATTTGATCATTTATCATTGGTGGATATCACAGAATTTACTTGTACATAAATGTAGTAGCTGCCAAGTAGAAAGTCTTGACAATACCACTGAATATGTTCGCTTTTAACTACCGTATATTTCCGCGTATAAGACGACATTCAAACCCCACAAATCACCCTTCCGCGTATAAGACGACATTCAAATCCCACAAATCACCCTTAAAAAGTAGGGGTCATCTTATACTACAATTCTAAAAAAGAAACCTTAAATTCTGAGTGATATTAGTCGATAGGCTAATCTCGGCTTTAATGCAATAACCAATAATATACATGGAAAAGATTCACATTATCAAATAAACTGATAATAAAAGTAACAAACGTATTTCTACATTATATATTACTGGCATAAGTTCATAATAAATTGCCTATTCGAAGAATAATTCTATATCAATGAAATTAACTTGATGCATTGTTATTGTATTGGTAAGGTTTTGAAAATAAACAATGATGTCGATATTACGTATTTTCCCATGTCCGGTGAGACAAGGCTTGTTCTTACATTGCGTATGGCACAAGATACAAATCTCACTCATATATATGGTAGGGTGTAATTTTTACCTGTAAGTAAATATAACTTAGGCGAAGATACATGGGTGGTGCTAATTCCCTATGGTTAATACGACTGGGATATATACGAGGGCGGGGGCCCAAAAGTAACCGGAATTTTTTGTTGCATTTATTGTTGCATGTTTATATTCTTATCACCTTCAGTATTCTTCATTTGAAGCAATGCACCTCTCCAGATGTGTTTTCCACTGTTTAAAGCAGTCCTGGAACTCTTGTGAAGTTATGTTTTTTAATGACTCCATCATTTTCTTCTTAACCTCTTCCGCATCTGCAAAACGTTTCCGTTTGAGGACTTTCTTCATTCGGGGGAACAAAAAAAGTCGCAAGGGGGGCGGGGCGAGATCGGGTGAATAGGGAGGGTAGGGAAGTGGGATCATGCCTTTCTTGGTCAGAAACTGTCTCCCACTCAAGGTGGTGTGCGCTGGCGCATTGTCATAATGCAACCACCACCCTCCACTTTGCCACAGGTCAGGGCGTTTTCGTCTCACCTTGTTTCGCAAACGCTTCAGGACTTCCAAGTAAAAAAGCCTGGTTAACAGTTTGACCAGGAGGAACAAATTCTTTGTGGAGAATTCCTCTCATATAAAAGAATCAAATCAGCATCGTCTTGACAATTGACTTCACTTGACGTACTTTTTTGGGTTGTGGTGACGTTGGATACTTCTACTGACTTGATTGCTGCTTCGTTTCCGAGTCGTGGCCATAGCTGCAGCTTTCGTCACCAGTGATGACCCTCGATAAAAAGTCTGGATCAACTTCCAACTGTTCTTTCAGTTTACGACAGGCATCCTTTCAGCCATGGTAAAAATAGACGAAAAGGCGTGTAGCACTTCAAAACAAATGTGAACCAGGGAGCTGTACGTCTTCCTACGATGACACCAGTTAGCTTAGCACACTGATGCCTGAGGGTTGCCTCAAGTGGCATCTAGCAGTGGAAGACTGAACTACTACGGGCTTGTCACACAGAAAACGACTCCGGTTACTTTTGGGTCCCCCACCTCGTATAATAGCTGGCCACTCGTATTCGATGATACCCGTCTATTAAGGCGGTTAGCCAATCACTCAATAGTGATTGGCTAACCGCCTTAATAGACACTCGATCAGGCACATTTGAAGTCATAAAATGACTGAGATGAAATATCCAAACAAAATATGTAAGATGGAGTTTGTGAAAACCAGTTGAATGTTTAACATTTCTCTTCTGTTGTCAGTGTTTCGCTCTTTAAGAGCATAATCAGAACAACTGAAAAGAAATCTAAGGAAAAGAATCTTTGCTACTTAGATATATAGCTGGCCACTCATATTCGAGGATACCTGTCTGTTAGGGCGGCTAGCCAATCCCTATTGCAGACGCTTGATCGGGCACATTTGTGTTTGTTCAACACCCACAGAGCCAACCTGTGGTTTATACCGCAACTATGCTGAACAGACCTTATTTACAGTTTCTGGGAGAGAGTATATTATCTAGCGTGATCAACTATTTGAAGGTCAGCACACTCAAACCCTCAGTCACAATGACTTGTGATTTCGTGCTAGCACAGCTATCGACGGCCCACAAGAGTTCCGTCTACCCAATTTCACTCACACGTCTTGGTTCACCCCGTGGTATGGTTTTCAGGCACTTCCCAAAGGTGCCGGACTCTAGGATCAGCCCCTCCAGACTGATAACATCAGGAAGTCTACTTCCTGACAAATCAACCGTGGTGAGATTCGACCCCGGGTCTCATTGTCAGAAAGCGAAAGTTCTAACCAATACATAAAATATATATATATATATATATATATATATATATATATATATATATAACTTTTTTTACTAATTTAGTAATGAAATTACGTGTGGTGATTTAATGATAAGGCAGTGGGTTGATATGTATTTTTTTTTACTAATGTTCACCCAATAAAAGGCTCAAGAGCCACTGTAGGTAGAGGGTTACAGTGTGGAGTTATATTAGCGACAGGAGAAGCGTTAGGGGTAGAGTTGAAGTAAATCTTAGGAGGAACTGGGAACCCAATCTTAAACAGAAAACAAGGGATAAAACTCTACTCCTGTTTAAGAGTTGGGAGAAGAGTGTGAACCGGGCGATAGGCGGACCTATCTATTTTTGTTGATGGAGGAGAGAAAAAAAAAACAAAGTAAAATAAAATGATTAGTGAATAAAATTTTCATAGTTCAGGTGCAGACGTTAGGAGTGCAAACTTTAAAAAGGAACCGGAAACACAATCCTAAACAGGAAGCAAAAGAATATAACCTCTACTTCTGTTCAAAAATATGCGTTCTTGATGTTTGAAGATCACGTTAACGTAAAACTTGAGTTACGACTCGATTTGTCCTTCGTGGTATATTGACGTTGTGAAACAGTTATTTTTTTTTTTGTGTGTATATGTTTTTTTTTTCTTTGTCTCGGAGTTGAATACTTTAATTTACTGAGTAGGTAGACGTTTGCCGTTTCTTTCCTTGGACTTTCTTTTTTCTTGTCTTAGGCATTAAGTCGTCTGGCATGTTGTTTGTTGGTCACACCAAATTTGTTGCATGCGTGTACGAGCGCATTTCATTTGTGAAAATGATTTCTAAATTATAAATCATGGTGAAGAAAGTACGGATTTGATTTTTTTTTTTTTACGAAAAAAGACACCATAATTCCAATTCATTGAAAAAAAAAATTTTTTTTTCTTCTTGAAAGTTCCTAACGATGACATTTCGTGATTTTCTTGAACTTAGGGTTTTTATACTCCAAAGGTTTCATATTCGACGTTTTTTAAAGATGCTTCCTCCTTACTTTCGAAGACAAAATCAGCATATACACAGAGGTTGTCGACAAGTGCTTCATTAACTTAAAAAACGACTTTGGTAGTAACACACCGTACATAAAATGTCGAGTGGCTAAAACAAACGAATGTGGAACTAAAACAAATGTTAAGTTTTAAATATGCGAGTTTCAACTTTTAATCTGATCTTTTCATAAAATGTATTTTTTTAGATGTATTTTACTACAAATAATTTTTATTTTATTAATACAATTTTTGCTGTATATTTGTACATATTTTCTGGACCTTTTCCGCAAATAACTTGTATTGTTTTTTTAGTCGCTAATGTAGGTACCTCCACATATTCTCTAAGAAATGATCATACCGTGGTGAAAAAAATTCCACAAACTTAATGAAAACAGTTTTATTGTCAAAATCTTTAAGAGGAAAGACTATATATTTTTTTTTTAGAACGTTCGAGATTTTGGTTAAATTTTTTTTCTTGCGTTAGGATATACCACCATTTTGCTGTGAAAAACATATTGATTTTGAAATTTTTGCAAAAATCAAATAATTGTCGGATTTTAATGAAACTTTCAGGACTTATTCACAAATAAATTAAATTTTTAGAAATGATTCTTTTTTATAGAAAATCTTGGCAAAAACCATTTTGTTTATGTTAAACCTCAACCACTGCAACTTATTTAATTTTAAGAAATTTCGAGGAATTAATTTTTGTACCACTTAATGTTTATAGTAGTTATACACGGAACTACTTGAATTTAAATTCATTTTCTTTTTCTTTTTAAAACAGCACTCCCACTTAGGGAAAATCTGCCCTGAACCGTAAAATAAAAAATTAAATAGGCGCTGAATAATAATTTACTGCTTACATAGCTGTTTGCCTTTTAGTCTTTTTTTTTTTCCTTGTTCGGGATTTTTTTCTGGGCTTTTAATTGCTTTCATGAATAAGATACATTGTGGATAATGTTGTTTTAAGAAAAACAATTTAAAAGAATTGTTTTTATTATTTTTTTTTTAAATTTTAATTAGAATAATTTATAAAGTTTTAAATCTTTTAAAGTACTATATTGATTTGTACGGTTAGGTGATATTATTAGGTAAAAACTATATTTACTAATCATAAATGGAAAAGCTTACAATTCAGCGACCCCCAGTATTTTTAAAAGAATTTTGAATTTTTGTGTGGGTGCATAAAACGTACCGATTTTTGTAAATACACGACATTATCAGAAAATAAGAACGATAAATAAAGTAAATTTAAAACCAAATTAACTCAAATGCAATAAAACATCACAGAGAATATTTGCCTAATTTTTTAAGATTACTGCGTAGTTAAAAATATTTTTAAAAAAAGCCCTAACGTTATATACCTCAAGTAATTTTTACATATGTAGAAAAAAAAAATTCTGTCAACACCTTAAACGCCTACCTCCATGTTATAAAATACATTTTTTACGATATTTTAAACTAAAAATAATATTTCAAATCAAATTAATTAAACTTTAAATCCGCTAATATTCCTAAAAATCAGCTTACAGTACAGCTGGCTAGATGTAACCGTAAATTCTATGCTAACAGTTTCTTTTCTCGCTTGTGGAACTCCCTTCCAGTTCCATGTTTTCCAGACAACTTTAATCTGCGAAAATTTAAATGCAATATCAATCGCTATCTACTGTCTTCCTGATTACTTTTTTTTCTCTCTTCCGGCTCATTATTAATGTTTCTGCTCCTAATTCTTTCACGCCCTATAAACCCTTATGTCTTAGTGGCTTTACTGCCTTGCATGGGGGTGAAACCGGTTAAAAAAAAAACCTTAGGTATTGTGTTCTTGTGGAGGTACCTACGCTAATCTATCGGAAATTTAAAAAAAAATGTGAAAATTGTAATTTTTGAAAATTAATGGCGGCAAATAATTTTATAGACAAAAAATAGTATTGTCAAAGATTGGTAAACTTAGTCTTCTGTTTTGTTTTTAGTTTCCGCAAAAAGTGATTGGAATAGGCTACCTCCCCTGTCAGCCTTACCATAACGCCATGGATGAACAACCTATGTCTATTAACTCTAAAATGTTCTCACAAACTCGAATCTCTTTTGTAAACAGAAACGTGCAGCAGATTCCGTCAAAGCCACTAAATGTCAACCAACCCCCCCCCTTTTTTTAATTCTTTTTTTTAAGAGTTAATCGATTAGCGTGGGTACAGAAATAGAAAAGACTGTACTTGAACATCGAAATTTACTTATGTGCACCTGCATTCACTTAGCCAACTGACTCACACTGAAAATGCAATTTCCATTGCGTTTTCTTTCAACATTTTATCTCGCTTTTTAATGGAAAATTGATATCGTCTTTCGGAAAACCTCCCGGGAAATTCCCTTCGAACTTAACGCAATTTTAGCGGGAATACTGCACGCATGCGCGCACTTACCCCAACAGAAATTGGGTTCGTATTAAGAGCCAACAGTAAGCCAGATGTGTGGTAAATGCTCCTCTGCTTGCTGCATAGCCAGGTCCAAATCTAACCGGCGGCTGCAGCACTTATTTATCAAATAAATAAATGAATGATCCAAATGCGTTGTTATTGTTATTGGTAGTAAACGCGGTGGGGGCAGAGTGAATAAATAACCATGAAAATAATAACAATATTTTTCTTTCTTTCTTTCATAAATTGCGAGGCACGAAGTAATTCTAAAGAATAAGGCATCAGAGGAAAAGGAAGGCGAATGGGGACTGGTTATGGGGGTGGATAGAGTAAGTGCTTCACCTGCAGCTAAATTCTGTTTTACACTCACACGGATATATGTGCAAGTACACACATATGTAAGCGTTTGAGAGTTTTATGATTTCTTAAAAATACACCTTTATGCATAACTCTCTCTCTCTCTCTCTCTCTCTAATATATATATATATATATATATATATATATATATATAAAACAAAAACGGATAGATATTTTGGGGACTAAGCTACTTTTAACAGATCCACAGAGCATCCAGTGAGGAATGAAATGTTAATTGTTTGCAAGACTAGAGTTCGTATTTCTTATATATGCATAGAAACGGTACAGCTTCACACAAACACAAAACGTCTGCGTGGGTGAGTGCATATACATTTAATATCAGTCCTCGTCTTATATATATATATATATATATATATATTTGGTTGGATAGATGTTATTGTTTGCAATATATATATAAAGTCATAAAAAGTAACAAGGTGCCTCACAGGTCTTACGTACGATTTCATTTTCAAGCCTTTTTCGCTGCTCTTTGGACTGTCATGGCTGAAACTCCTCTCTCGTGTGCCAAACGTCTTATGGATTGAATTGGATCTTTTCTAATTGATCTCTTTAGCTCTAAGTTAAAATGATGATCCCTCTTCCTGTTGTGACCTCCTGATCCACTTTTACTTTCTATTGTCCCCGTTTTTTTAAACTTATTCAGCATTCTCTTGATGGTTCTTGAATGGACTTTGAAGATGGAAGCCAGAATATGAATGTTGGTACCATTACTGAAGGCCTGAACGATCTTTTTCATCTCACCATTTCTTAGTTGGGAAGACAGTAAGTCTGACACAATTTTAACCGGCTCTCTTATTAGCTTAATAACTCAAAGGGCTTTTTCATTGATTCTTATGACAAATGGTGTCAAGATGGCTAAACGTCTTATCTGAAAACCTAGAAAGAAGGAATTCAGTTACTTTCGTGTTTTTTTTAGATATTAAACATTTTGTAGGATGGATAATTATGTTGTTACATGATTTGGACAATTTTGCTGACATATATATATATATATATATATATATATATATATATGAAGAAATATAGTCTTAAGATGTGCTATATTTATGGGATAAAGTGCTCAATATCAGAGATAGAGCGTGTGTAAATATAAAAGATGAACAAGTCAACACTTAGGCCACCGACGATTGCATCTAGCATGAAACAACTGTCGCCACTAAGTGTTGACTTTACGCTTTTTATTTATATATATATATATATATATATATATATATATATATATATATATATATATATATATATGTGTATTTAGGCAGCAATCCTTCATTTATACATGTTTCATTAAAATGACAGACAGGGTACTACGATTAAGCTTTTTATTTAATTGTTCTTGTGTTCAAACAAGTGTTTTTTGGGGGGTCAGGGACACAGAGTGTGTAGGAACTCTACAAATGTTTTATAATTTCGAGCGCTTTCAGCTATACTTTTAGCCATTATCAAGGATGATTTTATATGTTCAGTTTAATTGAGTATGTGCCTTGTGCATATGGTTTTAGTGTTATAGAGATGTTTTATTTTCCGAACACGGTTAGCACATTGTGGCCGCGTTCGTAGTTACTATAATTAGATGTGTAAGTGTTTGACAGTTTCTACATACTCTGTGTCCAAAGCTTAATCGTAGAACCATGTCTGTCGTTTTTAAATGAACATGCATGACTGACAAGGTAGATTTTTTCCCGCAAGAGGTTGCCATTTCTTTCTGCAGTAGACCAGTTGCTATCCAAGGCTAAAGAACCCAGTCTGTCCTGCTATTTACCCATAGTTGGTCAGTTATGTGCCATGTGTGATATGTACTTATGCGATCGTGTATTTTTCAATACATGACTGACAAGGTAGATTTTTTCCCGCAAGAGGTTGCCATTTCTTTCTGCAGTGGACCAGTTGCTATCCAAGACTATAGAATCCAGCCTGTCCTGCTATTTACCCATAGTCAGTCAGTTAGGTGCCATGTGTGATATGCACTTATGCGATCGTGTATTTTTCAATACATGACTGACAAGGTAGATTTTTTTCCCGCAAGAGGTTGCCATTTCTTTCTGCAGTAGACCAGTTGCTATCCAAGGCTATAGAACCCAGTTTGTCCTGCTATTTACTCATAGTCAGTCAGTTATGTTCCATGTGTGATATGCACTTATGCGATCATGTATTTTTCAATACATGACTGACAAGGTAGATTTTTTTTCTCACAAGAGGTTGCCATTTCTTTCTGCAGTAGACCAGTTGCCATCCAAGGTTATAGAACCTGGTTTGTTCTGCTATTTACCTATAGTCAGTCAGTTGTGTGATACACGCTTAGATGATTTTGTATCTTTCAATACATGACTGACGAGGCAGATTTTTTTCCTGCAGTAGGTTGCCATTTCTTTCTGCGGTAGACCAATTGCCATCCAAGGCTATAGAACCCAGTCTGTCCTGCTATTTACCCATAGTCAGTTAGTTATGTGGCATGCGTGAGATATTTTTCAATACATAACTGACAAGGTAGATTTTTTCCCGCAGGAGTTTGCCATTTCTTTCTGCAGTAGGCCAGTTGCCATCCCAGGCTATAAAAACCCAGCTAATCCTGCTATTTACCCATAGCTGGGGTGGGTGGGAGAGAAGAAGAGGATTCATAGCTTTCCCAAGGGTATTAGCACGTAAGTGAATGTAATAGATTCGACTGGAATTCGAACTCGGCTTTCTGATTCCTCAATCTGAGTCGCTATCCATTACTCCACCGTGCCTATATGTAACAAAAATAAAGTAAGTTATGTTCCATGCATGATACACGCTTAGGCGATCATGGCAGATTTTTTTTTTCCGTAGTAGGTTGCCATTTTTTTCTGCGGTCGATCAGTTGCCATCCAAAGCTATAGAACCCAGTCCGTCCTGCTATTTTACCCATAGCTGGGGGAGAAGAAAGAGGATTCATACCTTTCCCAAGGGTATTAGCACGTAAGTGAATGTAATGGATTCGAATGGAATTCGCGAAATTGAAACAAAAAAAAATGTTACACCGCGTTAACAATAGCCTAAAATGTAGTATCCATCGCAAATCAACTAATCAAAATGTCACCATTAATGTCTATATTCATAACAAAAGAACATCCTGAATACTCATCGGATTGTATTGAAGAACAATGGTAATTTGTAGTCGTCGGTATTTAATAGAAGAGGAAAATTAGATTGAAAATACTTTAAGCGTTAATTCCTGACATACCCAACAAATCAAATTATATTGTTCGACCCACTAACTTTCTCACAACTACAATTGAAAAGAATTTATCTAAACTCAAAATAAAATTTGTCACAATTACGTCTAAAATAATCAAATACTTAATACAAAACAAAATAAACTAAAAATTGAAGGAAGAATTTACTCTATCACCTGTAATAATTGCCACAAGAAATACATCGGAGAAACCTCAAGGAATTAAAATAAACGATTATATGAACACAAAAGGGATCTTTTAAAAAACAACACATTAAATGCATTAATTGCTCATCGTACCGAGACTGACCACAATTTTGATTTAAAAATATGCAACTCTAAGAGAAAACAATTTACTAAGACGAAAATGTTTAAAATTGCTTAAAGGGTCTTACATTTCGCCATTCTTGGCACATCTTCTATTAGCACAATGTGGGGTATCTAATACCATTGGAAAAGATATGAATCCATCTCCCCTCCAGCTATGGGTAAATAGCAGTACAGACGTTGTCTATAGCCTTGATTGGCAACCAGTCTAGGAGAAGGAAAACTCTGAATTCACGTTAAACTTTCCATACGACCGCATTAGTAAACTCAGAAAGCTAATAATGTATTGAGGATGAAACTTGCTGTCATTTTATCCCAAGTAAAATTTAAGACGAGCAGGGAAAACCAGTTGAGTGCATATAACAAATGTACAAAGTTCTCTCACTATTTCTAAGAACAGGTAAATTAAAACAGGTATGTAAATAGCATTATCATGGGCGTAGTATTTTTAATACTCTAGACAAAATAAACTGATAGCTTACATTTCGGCAAGGCCTATGATTGGGAGATTGAGGGTTTTGAGAAGCGTGGAACCACATCTTAATTACTGTTGTTTCCAGGCCCACCCTGTCAGGGTTCCAGCTATGGGCAAATAGTGAACGCCCAAATAAAAACAAAACACTATGAAAGTATGAAAAGACATGTTTATAGCAAAATGACCAGCAATACATTTAATCTGTAGTTGAAGCCATAAAATTATGTTCAAAATATTTAGATTTCGGCATTAAAAAACCCATAGAGGTTGATATGCCGCTAAACAAAATCAACCAAACGACCAACATGAAAAAACACTTTCATGACATTAATCCATATAATATCTTACAATTTGAGGTGGCACGGTGGAGTAATGGATAGCGGCTTGGATTGAGGATTGAGCCGAGTTCGAATTCCAGTCGAATCCATTACATTCACTTACGTGCTAATACCCTTGAGAAAGGTGTGAATCCTCTTCTCCCTCCAGCTATGGGTAAATAGCAGGACAGAGTGGGTTCTATAGCCTTGGATGGCAACTGTTGAGGGTCGTTTGTGCACCAGGTCTCTGTAATCGGCCCTTCATAAAGTGTGGATGGTCCTGCACGAAACCTTCACCACTATAATCAAATCTCATGTGCTATACATGCGGGTTGGGGACCACTTGTGAATTCCAAATTCCCATGAAACTCCAATATTGGAGCCGGCTCAACCCACCCCGTACAGGGGTAGGTAATAACGAAATCAAACTGTATTTCAAAATATAACTTCAACAAAAATTACAACATAAAAAACACACATATCACCGCCTCTAGTAATTATATTCCCACAGACATGTATATACAAAAAGCTGAGTATCATCTACCATGTACTCAATTGTGAAAGAAGATTAACATATATTTTTATTACAGTGGAACCTCGGTTCTCGAATCTAATTCGTTCCTCAAAGCCGTTCGTAACCCGAAATATTCGTAAACCGAAACTATTTTCCAATAGAAATCAATATAGAAAAAAAAGTCACAGTACAATAAAATTGGAAAAGAAAAGCACAACGCAACATACGAATGTACACAAGACGGCGGACAACTCAGAAATTTTTCCGTTCGGGTGAAAACTCGGTTCGACAATGTTGTTCGAGAAACGAGATTTTGTTCGATAACCGAGGCATTTTCATCTCGAATTTTCTGTTCGAAAACTGATTTGTTTGACATACAATACGTTTGAAAACCAAGATTCCTCTGTACTTCAAAGCTTCTTTCAGTATCAAATGACCCATAAGGAGTTGATATGCCATTAATCAAATAAAATAAATTCCTGTGTTGGAAGCTTTCTCGAATGTTACATTCTTAACCTCTTCAAGTCAATTATCAATCGTTACCTATCCTTGATATTCTCATAACCTTCACTTCCGCCTCCTCTTATGTTCACACCACACAGCTCATACTGCAACACTCTACTTTGAGTGACTCTTGAGTCTTTTCTTGAGCAAACATTAGTATAACACAGGTGAGGAACGCGGAAGTTTTAAGGACAATGGAAGGTATAAAGAAATCGTTGCTGACAACCAGAAAAAGACATCTTAGCTTTCTGGGACCCATAAGGAAAAAAAAGGCTTGGAGAATTTAACGCATAGGACATATTGAATGCAAGACAAGCAAAAAGAAAACATGGTCACCCGTGTCTTGAAGGAGAGTGGGTGAGAGAGAGAGAGAGAGAGAGAGAGCAAAAGATGTTCTAGCGTTAAGTTTTTCTTTTTCCCGAAAAGTCTTCGTTCGTCACGTGGTATCTGGAAATATCTGACCATTAGCTTAAATTGAATGCTGAAATTGGGAATAAAACGCAGCTATTAAATTGTTATGATCCAGAACAATGATGGTATTTCATCGTTCTAAAAATAACTTTGCCATCAATGATGAGAGAAATTAAGGATATTTCAGCATCCCTGAAATAAAGATAAAAAAAATGTCATCATCCTAAAAACATTTCAACCAGTGATGAAAGATGAGAAAGACAGTTCATCATTCTAAAATCTGATTATAAAAAACGACCCTTCCACCACAAGCGAGGAGAATTAGGGCAGTCAGTCAGTAGAGTAGACTCGAGTAGAGTAGCAAGAGCAGTAGTAAAAACGAACACAAAACAACGTATCACCATTGCTCCGGAAAATTGAAAGTTGACTATCTCAAACGCTATCCTTAACAACAAAATTCTCAGGACCAGCAAAATAAGTAAGCACAAACTTTTAAAGAAACAAAAGAGACAGTAACACAGAACATTTTTAACACACACAAGACCAATTGTTGTGGGGCTCTCCCCTTTTTAAGTAAGATGGACTCGTTCAAAGTATACTTATACTGACAGAGAGAATACCTGCGGTTGAGATACGTGGAGATACGTTGAGACAGGTTGAGAGATACAGAGACAGACAGAGGGTGTTCTCAGAGAGTTATACAAGAGTCAAGAGAGAGAGATGATTATGGCTTTACTTACAGAGACTTGTACATATATTTTCTACTAACCCGCATTTACTTCAAGTCTGTATTCTTACGTTTAATACACTTATTTTTCTATCTCAATTACTGGCGTTTTTTATTTATTTGTGCAGGATTCCATTCACGGAATCCACAACAGTAATTCACCTCACGAAAAAAGAAAAAGGATTCCTTTATCAACTACTACAAATATAAAAACAGGGTAATTACATTAACTGATTCATCATTCGACTCTGTGACAAAATGTTAATAACCCCACTACATTAAATAACACTGACGCAATCAACACGAGCCTAATGGTGAGTGAGAATTTAAAATATAGAAAATCAAGCATCAGAACGCAAGAACCTATCACAGTATATTTTACTTTATCATCTGGTAATCCATGTTTGCGTTGAATTGATTTATTTTGAAATGGCAAACATATTTATGGATTTTTCTTAGGGGACTTGGGTTTAATTTAATCGATCATATAAATATCAACTTTGGGTTCCTTATGGATACATCTAATGTGTGTTACAAATATGACAAGTGTAAGAAATAATAGTGACAGTTTGAAAGAGCTTTCTCTGTCTAGATACAAAATAGAAGTCAGTTTGACCTCAAGGGCCGCAAGAGATACTCTGGGGGTGGGGGGTCAAAAGAACAAGTTAGTATGAACAGAAGACACTGAACCTAGTGATGAAGATGGTGCTGGAAGAGGTAAGAATATAACGAACAGGCTTCTACTCCGCCAAAATGGAAGATGAAAGAAAGGAATATTCAGGCACATTTCTTTCATGTCCGGCGTATTTAGTAGTCAGACCCTGTTGCTTGGCCTTACAAAATTTACCCATCTCACCTTGTGTACACACACACGCACACACACACACACGCACACACACACACACACACACACATATATATATATATATATATATATATATATATATATATATATATATATTATAAATTAACTGAATTAAAATATGGTTTCTTCGCTACACAGGAATTATCATGTTTCAAAAAACCGAAGCTAAAAACTTCAAATTTAATTATATAATTAAATTAAAAGCATTAGTTCTGTTTCATCTTCAAGCGAATTTTGGAATAACTTATTTTTAAATTTACTGAGTTTTAAACACACATATAAATTCATGATTTCTTGTTTCCAAGGATACAGGCAAATCCAATCATTTAGACAGGGGTGGTATTGTGTTCATTTTTATTAACTATTGTTGTATCAATTATGAGTTACATTCGAAAAAGAGGTTAAGTTTAGGGAGACTAAGGTGCATTTTTCAACGAATTTTGACATCCGTTCAACGCATGTCGTCTGTTTTTTTGTTTTTTTTATTAAGGACAAAATGTTTTTCGGCATTTCTTTTCCGTTAAATTCGTACTTGTATACTTAAAGATTCTTGCTAAAAGGGGTGTTTGGGTTAGAATATGTTATATTGAATTACAATTTTAAAATATTATTTTTACTCTTAATTACTAATAGACTATATTTCTTTTTAAATCAAGTAAATTTAATAGAATTACTTAAATTATTTAAAAATTAATAGTACATATCAAATATAAGTATGTATATTACCAGCTCCCATTTTTTATTTTTTTTATTTTTAAATATTATTTAAGGAAAATTTTTGACAATGTCGGCAAAGAATAGCTATTTCGTTTTTTTGATTCAATAAATTTTTATTTTTTATAAACTTAGTAATATATTGTTTCTCATGTATGCACAAATTCTTAATGACACTAACGTTGACGCTACCTGATAGGGGAGTCAAAAACCAACTCTAGTATTTCTTCAACTCATCTTAATCTGGAAAAAAGGCACAGCAATGAGACACCCAGTGAGGATCGAACTCACTACGTTAGCAAATTGAGCTTGCTAACCACTGTACCGTCTATGTGTAACTGGCCGCTCATTTTCCGAATATGCCTGTCTTCTACGGTGGCTAGTTAACCGCCATTGCAGAGGCCTGTTTATTCAAGACCCACGGAGCCAACCCGTGGCCTATACTTCAAATATGCTGAGTGAACCCACAGGACAATATTGAAGACAAAAGGGACGGAAGGAAAATGGTGAGTAAAATATTTACAGAGGTTGGCAGAACCATGGGTGGGGAGGAATAGTAACAAGTTAAACATTAAAAGCAACAAAGAATAGAAAGTTGTGGAGAAACATGATCACCCACGTCCTGAAAGCATATGGTACTGAGCGGACCTTAGTTACGGTTTCTGGGAGAATGCACATAATATGGTGTGATTAACGCTCAAACACTCGGTCAAGATGATTCCGTGCTGGCACAGCGAGCGATATATTTTCAATCAAAAGGGTACGGCCAACCCGGGGTATTGTTTTCAGACATTTCCAAATGGTACCACACGCTGGAATTGCCTCTTTGATGGGTGAGCGCTTAGGAATATCAGGTGCTGGGAAGTGAATATAGTTTCAATTCCAGCCGGGTTCGTCATATTCACTTACGCGCAAATAATCTTTGGAAAGCTATACATCTACATCTTCTCTACAGACCCCAGCTATGGGTTAATTATCAGGACTTGCATTAATAAAAAAAAAATATCTCTTCATATATTAAAATATTTTCTGGCTTTAAATAACCTACAAAAGGTTGATAACTCGTAAAAAATATATCCATAGATCTCTTGTTGACAAATCAACAATAGTAAGATTCGAAAACTGGCCTTCTAGTCGGAAGGCTGTTGTTCTAACCATTTGACCAACGCCTGTATATTTCAAGAGTATTTGCGCGTGAATATAACGATTCCAATTGGAATTGGAATACTGCTCTCTGTTTTCCAGTTCTCAGTCGTTATCAAGTACACAACTTGCACATCCTGCGCATATTCTGAGTTGACAGTGCCCGTATAGGTCTTCTTGTTGGTTGAAATAGCTATTCGAATGAGGATAATGTTGGATAATGTAACCTATAAGGTTTGGTGTCTGAGTTAGTGGGCATTTTTCTTTATAGCCAGAGTGACTTTTCTACTGTTTTGTTTACGTTTTTATATTATCTACAAGTGCAATTGCTAAAATGAAGGGTTACAATTTCATTTCCTGTCGAATCATCGGTTTCTTTGTTAAGATGTTTACTTAGTTCAGCCATGTTTAATGTGGTTCGCTGTTTGGAGGGAAATTATGTTCCACGTTTTTATACACGTTGGAAGCATTACTCACCTGATTTCACCTGCTTCCCTTAGCAGTAAACTCGCCATTTTGCGTTCGAAAATCCTAACCTTCCACCATCGTCGATTTGTAACGAATCTGAATAAACTATTTAGTTCAGTCGAAGAACAGAACGGTGGTTAACTGGGAATCGATTAGTTTGTACGATTTTCATGTTGCAGTTGATTTCCTGTGAGAATTTTTCAGTTTATATACTTTTGCATCGTGTGAAAATCTTGTGTGATTGGAGAGTTGCAATTCGCTGACCAATCGAATTCATCTCCCCACTTATTTATTCTACAATAATTCAAATGAGCTTTCAATTTCTATCACTGACCTATCGACCGATATTTATTCAGAAAAGTATGCAGCAAAGATTTCGTAAAGTTAACTCTAGAAATAAAGAGTTAATATTTTTAATACAAATATCAATAGATTGATGCATACAGATTCACATAAAAAAATACTTTTCAACACCTCTTAACTTCAAACGCTATTATCAGTCAGTGTCATGCGTGATAAACGCTTAGACGATGCATGACTAACGAGGCAGATTTTTTCCAGCAGGAGGTTGCCATTTCTTTCTGTGATAGACCAGTTGCCATCCAAGGCTATAAAACCGGGTCTATCCTGCTGGGTGGAGAAAAAGAAGATTCATAACTTTCCCAAGGGTATTAGCACGCAAGTGAATGTAATGGATTCGACTGGAATTCGAACTTGGCTCTCACGATTTCTTAATCTGAGCCGCTATCTATGGAATCCTCCACATTTCCCTGTCACCTCCCACCCTACAGGAAGATGCACTCTTCCCCAAATAAACCTTTAACGAATCATCACTTTACTTTTCCAAACTCAATCCCCCATTGGTTAAAAGGACACTAAAATGTAGCAAAGTTGAGACAAACTTTTTTCCCGCACAGGTCTTTGGATCCGATTTGGAAACTCGAAAATCTATAAAAAGAATCGCTCCGCTTAATTGAAGTTAGTCAGACACTGAGTTTCGAGAGATACCAGCAGACCCCACGCGTGCCAACACACTGACTTAATAACCACTACCAGCCTCTCAACAACTTAACACAACTCGCACAACTATTGCCGCGTCAAGAAACTTAACTTACAATTTATTAAAAAGTGACATTAAATAGATGGATACTTAAAATTATTGGTGTCTGATGTGTCGAGATGCACGATCTAGGCAAATTCATTCAGATTTCTGTTGTATTTGTTTTCATTTTTATCGCTTATTTTTTAAAAAAAATATCTCACATTGCTACAAAATTGCAAACAAAGACCTGTACCAAATAACAGAAACCACATCATTTGAAGACTTTCAACAGCAGCAACAACTAAAATGGATAGCACAGGCAACTCGAAAAGAAAATAATGACATCATCAAGATGTCGACATTGCACAGTTATATACCTTACCTATGAACAGTAACTCAATTTACCAATTCCACCTCCTCTTAAACAAACCAATAAAATGGTGATGGTAATGGTAAGCCATTTACCTCCAAGGAAATATTTGGCAGTCATTTGCCAAGTCACCAGCACTGCTTTTGGTAAAATTTACAAAATCTTTCTCTTAAAGATAATTTTTCAGGAAAATAAGTTTCTCAAGTCGGGTATCCATTATTGAAAGAGATAAAATGGTGAAAGAGGACCCGAGATTTCATACTCAAGAAAATATGTTAACATTTAGGAAATCCCAGAATTTTTTGATAGCACATCAGATGCAGCCAAAAAGAGATAAATGGTAATGGTAATATTATTTCCTTATAAGGAAACATTTGACATTCAGTGCTGGTTTTGTCTTTTTCAGATATGGACGAATAAACATGTTCAAAACTGTTATATACCGTACCTATGAACACTAATGGGTATATCACAATCATCATAAATACGTTGGACACTATTGTAAGTGGGGGCAATATGCTGTCTAAGTAGTCCACAACTAGCAGTGGTTTACCTACTTCACGCCACTGGCGAGTATTGTATTTTGTTGATGTTATAAAGATTACCATTTCATTTCCAACCTCCATTTTGGCTAATCCTCATTCAGTAAACCTCTCTGGGTTACAACGCATATTTTTATATAAAGCCAATATTTTAAACTATACAAATAAGATAACAAATTCCCCTAAAATAAAAATAAACAAAAAAATTAATTTAAATTAAATAAAAAAACAAAATTTTACTATGTTATTTAAAAATCAAAAACCAAAAACGAATACCTTCTAAAATAACACCATGAAAAATGCAAATATATGCATTATATACAACACAAATAAGGTAACATGTTTTTATACGTGCTAATACCCTTGGAAAAGGTATGAATCATCTTCTTCTCCCCCCACCCCCAGCTATGGGTGAATAGCCTTAGATGGTAACTGGTCTACCGCAGAAAGAAATAGCAACCTACTGCGGGAAAAATCTGCCTCGTCAGTCATTTATCGAAAGATGCATTATCGCCTAAGCGTGTATTACGCATGGCACATAACTGACTGATTGAATCTTCTGTTGCTATTTTGCTTCTCGCCAATGACTCGCCTCTTGTAGTTTTAAAGGGAGCAGTCATTGTTGGTTGATTTCACCTTTTCGGTTGTCCTTTCAATGCCTTTCTGCAGTAAACGAAGCCAATGAACTGAATTCCCTGCAAATTAGCGACTCTCTTCGATTGTACTAAGAAATTGTTTGTAAAATTCTGTCGCGAATCATCTGGATCAGATATCACACAAAACTGTTTCCGTTTTGGAAAGATTACTAAAATAAAATGTATTTACAAAGATAAAATTAAAGATTTAAAGTTGAAGATTATTGAATATTTCTGCCACTGTAAAACTAATTTAAGATAAATATGTGGGATTACTGAAGAGGAGGCTTATACTTAACATCAGAAAGAGGCAACTGAAGTCTCTGGGACACATAATGAGGAAAGAGGGCCTGGAGAATCTGATACTCACGGGTCGAATAGAGAGAAAGAAAGACAACGGAAAGCAGCGTGACATACCTGATGAACTTGAGTAGGTGGATGACAGAACGTGGTCTGGGAGAGAAAGCAGAGGGAAGGAGCTTGCTGAGAGCTGCAAGGGATAGAGGGAGGTGAAGAGCCATGATCGCCTACGTCGTGAAAGAACATGGCACGTAAAGAAGAAGATTTAAGACAATAGAATTTCTTGGACAAATCATTGTCAATTTTTTTTCACTTGTATTTATTTTCTCACGTTTTATTGAATTTACATCGTCACATCGAGATCGTCGTGCTACGATCGTAAAATAAAGAGCGCATTTCTAGTCACCTTGAGCTCCTTGATAAGATCCAAAGAAGAATCAGCAATATTATTGGCCCTGATCTGGCGGCTCGGCTTCAGTCACTTTCCCACCACCGGAAGGTTACCTCCCTGTGCCTTTTCTATAAATATTTTCATGGTAATTGTTCAGATGAGCTCTTCACTGTTGTTGTTTATCCCCCCCTCCCAAGACTATCAATTGTAAATATGAGGACTAGTTAGAACTTCATGGATAATCAGAGGTGCTATGGTAGATGAACAAAGAATGGTAAATAAGAATGCGTTGTTTTGATGTAAGGAATATTGTGGTATGTTAGGGTCAGTGTTTGTGGCTAGCTAAGTTTAACCTTAAGACAGAACAAGACCGTTCTTTTTCCCCATTCCCCATTTTGGCCTTGTGCCACATTTTGATATTTTACAAATAAATAATGCTCTTCACTATGGTACCTAGATTTTTCGAATTTAAACGCAGCAATAATGGATAGCGGCTCGGATTGCGGAATCGCAGAGCCGAGTTCGAATTCCAGTCGAATCCATTACATTCACTTACGTGCTAATACCCTTGAGAAAGGTATGGATCCTCTTCTTCTTCCCCCCACCAGCTATGGGTAAATAGCAGGACAGACCGGATTCTGTATCCTTGGATGGCAACTGGTCTACCGCAGAAAGAAATAGCAAAAATTGCCTCGTCAGTCATGTATCGAAAGATACATGATCGCCTAAGCATGTATTACGCATGGCACATAACATACTGAATAAACTGGTGTCACGATCTCATCAACTTACAGTTGAGCTGGCTAGATATAACTGTAAATTTTATGATAAGCACTTCTCGCTTGTGGAACTCACTTCCGGCTCCATGATTTCCAGCCAACTTTAATCCGCAAAAATGTAAATGCAATGTCAATCGCTGTCCTTCTGGTTACTCTTTTCTCTCCTCGCCCATTATTAATGTTTTGTTCCGGAATTTTCTACACCCGGTAACCCCCCTGTGTCTTAGTGGCTTTATTGCCTTGCATGGGATGATTTAAAATAATACTGATTTAAAAAGAAAACTAATAAACACACCTCCAGTCAAATTCAATCCATTAATGTCGACCATCCCCAAAAACACAAAGATGGGAATTAATGGAAATATAGAAACATAATAATAATAATAATGGATTTTTGTAAACTTCCGGTTCATACTCCTCCCCGGTCTTTTGGTTAGGAGTAGGTGTTTTATCCTTAGTCTGCTGTTTAGTATTGGATTTCGAGTTCTTTCTAAAGTCTTTTCCGTCTCTTTCACTTCCGGTAGACGCTTACCTCTTAGTGGCGTTATCAACTTGCCTTGATTAAAATAATCATTTTAACCCTTAAACGTTGAGATGTCATCTATTGATGATTTAAACATTTTTACAATGTACGGACATTTTTTATTCATGTTCCGAGTCTGGGTAAGTAGCGACTGCAGTGTTTCTTAGGTTAATGCTTCTAGGATTCATGAGATTATATCATTTCCTGGAGTTTACCTGCAAATAAAGCTGCAAGAACAAGTCAAACACACACTGTCCTACATACAATGAATTTCCGGTTCCGGTCTTTTTTTTTTTTTTTTCATTTCCAATAACCCCTTGCGTCTTAGGGGCATTATCGCCTTGTCTGAGGTGAAATGATTTTTAAAAAAAAAAACTGTAATTACCGGATTTTTTTTTCTGTAATTAATATTGTATCTTACGATGAGCTTAATGGGTTAAGTTCATATCCTTAATCCTGGAAGCTTATTTATTTCTAGTTCATAAATGCGTACTTAAATGTCTTGGAAGAACGATCTAGGGTTTTCGGTGATATAAATTAGATGGAAATACTTGTTAAAAATTGTTAAAAGGTATTTGAATTGATTAAAATAATTATTTTAACCCTTAAACGTTGAGATGCCATCTATTGATGATTTAAACATTTTTTTCCAATATACGGGCATTTTTTATTCATGGTCTGAGCTTGAGTAAGTAGCGACTGCAGGGCTTCTGAGGTTACTGTTCCTAGGATCTATGAGATTATATCATTTCCTGGAGTTTACCTGCAAATAAAACTGGGAGAACAAGTCAAACACAATGCTAGTCCTACATGCAATAGATTTCCGGTTCCGATTTTTTTTTCTTTCACTTCGAATATCCCCTTGAGTCGTAGTGGCATTATCGCCTTGTTTGAGGTGAAATTGTTTTAAAAAAACCTGTAATTAATACCGGATTTTTTTTTTAAATTTTCTGTAATTAATATTGTATCCTACGATGAGCTTAATGGATTAAGTCCATATCCTTAATCCCGGAAGCTTGTTTATTTCTAGTTCATAAATGCGTACTTAAAGATCGTAGAAGAACGATCTAGGGATTTCGGTGATATAAATGAGATAGAAATAGTTGTTAAAAATTGATAATTGTTATTTGCTTGATCTTGTTACTCTGGTAAAACTGACATTCTAAAATAGTAGGTGAGGATCGAACCTGCTCTTATTTAGTGTCGATAGAAGCAAATTAATCGTTGTTACGCCACTGCTACTTGTAAAATATTTGGCTATAACAAAGTAATAAAAATGATTAGATATTTGTTTAAAAAAAAAATTAAATCTTTAACACAGATTCTTTTCGCTGAGATGTGTAAACCAAGAATATAATAGTGGGATTCTTCCGGGGATTAAATAGAATCTTTTGAAAGCAGATATTAACCACAACAATGAAGAGAGAACAAAATGAGTACAAGGCGCGAATTTAAGAAAGGGGGACGTTACCTTAATTGACGTCCTTTTGGCGTTTAATGTGTTAATGTCAAAACATTTAACATTAAAAGTATTTTTTTTAATTTTTTTAAAATTTTATTTTTAGTTTAGCCGACGCGTTTCGCCGTTCGGACTTTATCAAGGTAAATGTGATGGGTTTATTTAGCAACAACTATACATTTAAAAGTAAATAAAAATTACCTCGTAGGTGACTTCCCGGGCAGTGTGGATTTTCATTCCTAATGTAGTGAGTACTGGACTGTTGGCTAGTTCGTCGGCTGGATGAAATGTTTGTTTCGGTCTATTTGGCAAAGAATTCCAAGCCACATTCAAATCCGTCTTCAGAGCCATTGGCACATCAGGCCAACTAATGGCGAGCTGGGAACGGCAGACCAAATTCTCTTGCTCATTTACAAATTTGCATGAAAGACTCGAATTCTCCCGAAGAGGTGCATCCCTATGGTTATAACAACGAATGATGCAGATTGAAATGGCAGCCGTGAGAGGTACAGACACGGTGACGGCAACGAGCACAACGGTTATTAGCAAATACATATGGACCTGATAGTCTGGTTTCAGGTGGACGGTGTTAAATATCTCCGATGTTTTATTGTTAACAGTTAGTCTCAGAGATAGAGTGGTGGTAGCTGACAAGACTGGAATACCACTGTCTTTGACTGTAATCTGCAGTATGTACGACCCGGCGTCTTGCTGAGTTATCGCGTGTTTGAAGTAAAGCAAGCCGGTGTATTGATTAATGGAGAACAATTGTTTGTCGTTGCCTAAAACGATATTGTACTTAAGGAAGGCGTTCTCTCGACTGTCGCTATCGGAAGCTTTCAGCACGGTGATGTTATTCGGATGATACGGATGATAATCCACGTCCATCTGAAAAGGATTTATGCCAGGGAATATGAAATAAGGGGGGTTATCATTTTTGTCCTTAACCTGAATCACAACCCTTACCGTATTGTTGAGAGATGGAATCCCGTTGTCCTCAACGAATACCGGGAACTTGTAAATGTTATGAAACTCATAATCCAGTGATATAACAGTGGAAATCAGTCCGCTATCCGTGATTTGAAAAGGCAAAAACTGATTCTTTTCTGTCGGCAGAGAAAACGTAAGTTTGCCGCCGGGACCCTGGTCTGGATCGGACGCATTGATATAACCAACAGGGAAATTTGACTTCTGATTCTCATAAATCCAGAATTTGAATGTTTCTTTTAAAAACTGCGGACGAACGTCATTAACGTCAATTACTTCGATAGAGAATTTGCTTTCAGTATGTTGTGTTGGGGAACCTTTATCCTGACAACTTATCGTAAAGTCATGCTGGTCTTCGATTTCTCTGTCTACGGGGCTTTTAACTGTTACTTTATATTCCTTTGGACCTAGAATTTCAAGCTGGAATTTATCATGGTACAGACCGCAAGTAACCTCGCCATTATTGCCAGCATCGTGGTCAGTAACTTTAACATAAGCCATGAAACTGCCAACTTCGATATCTTCGGAAATGGTGGCTTTGTTCTCTGTCGAAGAGGACACAAAGTTTACATCGATGGTTGGCGCGTTATTCTGTTGGCTTATCACGTTAACAAGAACTATTGCGACGGAACTAAGTGGAGGGCTACCCCCGTCCGTAGCTTTCACGTATAGTTTGTGAGAGAGCTTCTGACCGGAAGCGAACGTCTTCTGCAAGAAAATTTCGCCAGTTAGCTTATTCAACTGAAAATGGTTTGTTGCCGTTCGTGAAGTCTTGGAGCTGAAATGGTAAGTAATCA
This sequence comes from Acanthosepion pharaonis, assembly GCA_903632075.3. Classification (NCBI taxonomy): domain Eukaryota; kingdom Metazoa; phylum Mollusca; class Cephalopoda; order Sepiida; family Sepiidae; genus Acanthosepion; species Acanthosepion pharaonis. Next base: position 872,747 of record CAHIKZ030003713.1, read on the forward strand.
GCCTGTTTTTTCCAGCATCAAGATCCGACGCCGACAAAATGGTGATCGGTGTTACGCCATAGTTTTCGTTTTTCACGGAGATGTTGTAGACGTTTTTAGAAAAGACGGGCGGGTTATCGTTGACATCGGTCACCAATATCCGGACGTCGAGGACACTCTGTTTGGGTGGTGACCCTCCATCAGTAGCGACTACTTGAATCAAATAGGAGTCCTTGACTTCCCGGTCAAGCCTCTCCTCAAGAGCAATCCGAAGATCAAACGTCTCGTCTACGCTTTCAGAGACTGACAGAGTGAATGGTTGGTTCATGTCTTTCTGCAGTTGGTAAGTGATCTGCGAGTTTGGAACGCTAATGTCTTTGTCCAAGGCATTCGGAATCAGCTTCTTTTTTCCTTTCCAGTCTCCTTCTGAGAATTGAATGTCAATATTTTGGTTCGGAAATTCCGGTTGATGGTCGTTAATATCCATTACGATGACCCTGATTTTTAGAATTCGGATGAATGAATTAACTCTCCGTACAGCCAGGTGGATAATTCGGTAACACTCGGAATTGTAAGCGCACAGTGATTCGGCATCAAGTGTCTGGGTTGTATAAAGCTTACCCGTTTTCTTGGACACCCGAAAAAGTTGTGGCACATCAGCTACGTCGGGTTCGAGAAGACTAAACCGTATCAGTCTTCGGTCCTGCAGAGGGACGCTGTCCATCAGGTGTGTATCGGCAGCGATGTCACCAATGTAGGTGCCAGGACTTTTCTCTTCCTGAATTCGGTAGGTGAGATCCACGGTTAAGCATGAATTGACTAGGAAGAGTAACGCACACACATGGAGTAACATGGTCCTAAGTGAACTGGTTACAGATTTAGGACCGAATCGATGTGTAGGGATGGGAGCAAAAGGGGTGGGATTGACGACATAAATATGCTGACCCAGCCACGACTGCAAATCGATTAGTGTCACTCTTCTGGTTAAATCTGAAAAAAAAAAAAGAAAAAAAAACTTTTACAGATACATACAAATACATTTGCCATATTTAAACCAGGTCGTCGTAATTTTTAATATGTAAACAACTGGTGTTAAGATATTTGCTATCGCTATCGTTAGTCTTAATTCCTGATATGATGGGTCGCATTTAAGCTCTGTAATGAAAATTCAGGGACAGCGGTTTCTCAACAAGGAAGCAACTGGCCTCTGGCCTCTGGCCTCGTGGAGAGGTTATGAATGCGAAGGACAGGTTCCTAGCCAGAGGCCACGGAACTAGAGTAGTGAACAAAACAAGATCTAGATTTAAAAATTCAAATATTAAGCACTGACTCATTGATTTTGTTAGAAATTAAAAAGACTCGAATTTACAAACTTTGCTTAACACACACGCAAAAGCGAATCCAAAACAAAACTCGGGAAATTTCACACCTTGATGCGAAATGTTTTTCGGTCAATAGAAAACTAGGAAACATTTAAAAACAAAATTCAAATAATCTTCAATTCTCAGAAACAAAATTCTTTTATACGGACCTTTTCACGAGCCGACGCGAGGTTTATTCATCGTCCAATGGAAAAGCCCGAATCATATCCGAGAGTGAATTCCCAAATGACATTTTCAAGCCCCACAAACAAAATAAAAGACGTACAAGTTCGCCTGTCATCAGAGAGAAGGAGACGAGCGTATTAACACGTCCCTTGACAAACGTCAAGCGATCATTATTATTATCTCCACCTTTCTCTTTCACCTCTTTTATACTTGATAAACGAACGGAACATTTTAAGACTGAGCGATTACTTCAAAAACATTCACACCCTACGATAACGCTCATACATACATACATACATACGTTCCTGGTTACGTACACATAAACTCATTCTTGCAAGGACTACTACGAACATTTTGACGACTTTGTATCAACCAAAATACATTAATTTTATTTGTAGAGACCTTAATAGATTTATATGCATATAAATTTGTTGTTTCACTTTACAATTTGATTTTCTTGTTTTATACCTCTCTTATGGTGGGCTATCTAACTAAGACCAAATCAAACTAATCTGTTTCAACACTCATACACTTCACTATAACTGATAACCCACTATGCTACAAAACCAAATTAAATGAGTTTGGTATTTCTGAACGACAGGAATTGTGAAAGAGAGGAAGAATGCCCTCCCTTTTTTTTTTGTCAGGCAAGACTTCGCATTTATTCCAGTCGTTCGTGTTTATTACCGTAATTGACGGGATATAAGACGCACTTTGTTTTACTAAAA
>CAHIKZ030003713.1:880000-887500 GCA_903632075.3 Acanthosepion pharaonis
TTCTTCATAAGATTTCTGAGGGCACCATGGACCGAGCATGTGAGCAACGAAGAAGTTTTATTTAAAATGGAAAAAAATGAGACTAATAAACATCAGGAAGAGACTGTTGTGGTTTCTAGGGCACATAATGAGGAAGGAGGGCTTGGAGAATCTAATACTCACATGTGATAGGCGCAGAGGAAAACAATGCATGACATAGTGAGCTCGAGTCAATGTATGGTGAAATAGGGTTTAGGAGGAATAACAGACACAGTTTCTTAAAAGCTACAAGAGACAGGAAGTTATGGAGAGCCATAATCACCTACATCCTGAAAGGACCTGGAATATAAAGAAGTCCATTTTCCAAAACTGATTCAACCAAGGCTAAAGATCCCAACGATAAAACGGCCTCAAACGGAATTTGAAATTGATTCACTGATTCCATTTTGCATAACCATAGTAACTATACAGCATCAATCACTTATGTGACATGCGTGATACATGCTTAGCCGATCATGTATCTTTCGATACATGACTGACAAGACAGATTTTACCTGCAATAGGTTGCCATTTCTTTCTGCAGTAGACCAATTGCCACCCAAGGCTGTCCAATTCCTGAATCTGAGCCACTATCCATTACTCCATTGTGCCTCCTTCATTTATAAATACTGTTTGAATTCAGAGTTGTCCATCTTTTAGACCAGTTGCCATCCAAGGCTATAGAACCCGGTCTGCCCTGCTATTTACCCATAGCTGGGGAGAGAAAAAGAGGATCCATACCTTTCCAAAGGGTATTAGCATGTAAGTGAATGTAATAGATTCAGCTGGAATTTGAACTCGGCTCTCCAATTCCTAGATGCGAGCCACTATCTATAATGTGTTTATTTCATGTTTCATCTGTTTTTACATATTTAAAATGTCTTTCATTCTCACATTTCTCGGTACTAAGCACATCACTACCTAACTTTCCAGAGTTGAAAATGCTATAATACTCTGAGACTTTAGTATATATACTAACCACTCCATACAATGGTAAAGACCAGATATAATAATAAAAATAATAAAAGACTTTGAAAAACATAAGTACTATCTCATAAAACACAGACATCCTGTCTGACAAAAACATCTCAGTAAAAGAAATTTGACAAACCTTCAAAATATATAGCTATGAATGTAGAAATTCTAAAATGTGACATTTAAACATAACCATTATTCCAATAATAATATGAGCACCAGGATTAGTGCAAGAAACATTATGAAAATCTCAAGAAATTTCTCACTATTTGGGATGCAAATACAATAAGACAATCAGTTATGTGTCATGCGTGATACACGCTTAGGCAATCATGTATATCTTGATACATGACTGACAATGCAGATTTTTTCCTGCAATAGGTTGCCATTTCTTTCTGCAGTGGACCAGTTGCCATCCAAAGCTATAGAACCCAGTCTGTCCTGCTACTTACCTATAGCTGGGGGGTGAGAAGAAGAGGATTCATACCTTTCCCAAGGGTATTAACATATAAACGAATGTAATGGATTCGACTGGAATCCAAACTCGGCTTTCAAATTCTTCAGTTTGGCTATCCATTACTCCACCGTGTATCCTCCTATGCAACATGCATATTCTTTTAGACAGGTACAGACCACTAACATGAACAAATATGAAGGCCTGTTCTTTTTTTTTCTCTTTTTTCTTAAACTATTGTTAACCTAATACAAGGCATAAGTGCCCCTCAAGCTAGAGGGTTACTGAATTGGATATTGTAAGTGCGTTTAGAGAAGAAACAAGTGTTGTATATTAATAGTTGACACTCAACTTGAAAAGGTTAAGATTGTTGTACTCACCTTGGAAGTCCATTCCACATTGCAACAGTTCTGTGGAAGAAGCTGCCTGAATTTAACTTACTCCTTACCAATGGAATATAAAGAGAATGAGGATAAGTCAATTTGATCTACATGTCATGGCAGGTCCTAACTGTAAAGATCTGGGATAGCAGAAGCAAGGAATGTTATTTACTTGAACATCTGACATGGTAGAGTAATGAAAAGCTAGCAAGGTTTCATGTGAGTAAGACGTTGAAGAGTGGAAAAAATTCCTCACCTCCAAGTCTGCAGAAACGCCTTTTTGAGCTAGGCTGGAAAATGAGGACTGTGCAGCTGAGATGTAGAAGCAAAACATTCTGGTCTGATCTATCTGGTTGTTGTAGCATACCTACAGACAATAATGGGTATGTCCCCATTCACATAAATACAGTAGTAAATACTGTATGTTGGTCTGCAGTTAGAGATTCATTGTGGAATTCACTTGACTCACTTCTAGCAGTTGACCACTCCTTCTACATGCCACTGGTGAATCTTATATGTGTTGTTCTTTTCCTAAGTATTATCATTCATTACCAACCTTCGTGTGATTATTCTATTCAGTAACATTTCCTAGTTTACAACACTGGTCATAACTGATCTTTCTATTAAAAAAGAGAGTTTTTCTTGATGTCCAATATGTGTGGTTAGATTTTCATGAAACACTGAGTCAGGAAAATAAGTCTGATAATATTTAATAACCAAGCAGCATAATTATCCACCCCACAGAATGTTTAATATCTAAAAAAAAAAACACTAAACTAAATTCATTTATCCACTGGGCAATATGTCCTTGAGGGAAAAAAAGAAAAAAGAACAGACTGTCTTATTGTATTTGCATCCCAAATAGTGAGAAATTTCTTGAGATTTTCTTAATGTTTCTTGCAATAATCCTGGTGCTCATATCATTATTGGAATAGTTGCCTACCAACTATTTCTATAGATGCATTTTCCTCTCTTATTCTATCTGATTGGCCTTCATACCACCAAAGCTTTTGAAACTTTCTTTTTAAGAAGGAATTATTATATAATCTATGATCTACCATTCATGTATGAATCAGTGATGTGCAGCTGTTTGGTGATTCCCAGGGCCAACTCCTTGATTGTATACCCCTAAGACTCAAGTAGGGTGGCCTGGTACTGATAAATGGGAAAAAGGAAGACATTTTGTCTATGTAAAAACAGATGAAACAGGAAATAAACACTTTATTCAATTTAAATATAAACTAAATTTTTATTTCCCTTTTTGATTAGATGACCTCCCAATGTGAATACCTGCAGGCATCACCCCCCCCTCTTCTGCACTCTACTGGCATAAATATATATCTTTTTTAGGTAACTGTCTATAAGTTTATAAATATTTGTATTTGTTTCAATATAACGCAAGAATTTCTTTTAATTTATCAATTTTTTTAATATTTTAACTGCTGAGATAGATGTTTGTAACAAAAGTTAAAATTTCCTAAGATATTTAAACAACTTGAAATGAACTGAAATTTGTTCTACAAAATTTGCTAAGTGATACAATTTGTTCCAAGAAGGAACTTCTTCCAACTAATAATTTTATTGATTATTTTATATAAAACTTAATCCAACTCCTTCAATAAAACCATTATCAATCTGTAAAAGTTCATTCTTGGAAGATGTATCATGTAGAAATGTCTTCATTTTGCCATTTGCGTGCACACACACATGTGCATATATATATATATATATATATATATATATATATATGTATGTATGTGTGTGTGTGTGTGTGTGTGTAATCAGTAAATAATAAACACTTCAAATGGATCAGTTATAACAAATTTAGTATAGGGGATCACAGTGACATGCAGAGGTTTGGTGATGTCTGGTGACACCTGGGGCCAACTCTTTGATTGTATGCCCTTAGGACTCAAATAAAGAGGCCTATAGGGCCTAGTACTGAGAAATGTAAGAAAGGAAGACATTTTGAATATGGAAAAACAGATGAATCATGAAATAAGCAATTTATTCAAATTAAATATGAACTAAATTTTTATTTCACTCTTTGATTGGATGCCCTCCCGATATGGAGGCCCAGGTTCGTTGCACCCTCTGCCCTCCACACTTCTGCACTCTACTGGCATAAATATATATCTTTTTTAGGTAATTGTCTATAAGTTTATGAATATTAGTATTTGTTTCCATATAAGGCAAGCATTTCTTTTAGTTTATCAGTCTATATTTTTTTAATATTTTAACTGCTGAAATAGATGTTTGTGACAAAAGTTAAAACTTCCTAAGATATTTAAACGACTTGAATTAAGCTGAAATTTGTTCTACAAAATTTGCTAAGTGATACAATTTCTTCCAAGAAGGAACTTTTTTCCAACTAATAATTTTATTGATTATTTTATATAAAACTGAATCCAACTCTAGGAAAATGTATGATTTGGAAACGTCTTCATTTTGCCATTTATGCACACACACACACACACACACACACACATATATATATGTATATATAAAAGTTATTTTACATATGCTCTTTCATATTGAGCAAATTATCCCATAAAAATAGCATAGCTTAAAACTATATTTCCTCATACATATATATATATATATATATATGTATATATATATAATTTTCAAACTTATATCACTGACTCATATATACAATATATTATGTGGATGCATTCTATGTATAATATTTTCACCTTTTAAAATACAATCCTCCTAACAAGTCGATAAGATTTTCATGAAACACTAAGTCAGGAAAATAAGTCTGATAATATTTACTAACCAAGTGTAGCAGCATAATTATCCACCCCCACAAAATTTTTAATATCTAAAAAAAAAACACTAAACTAATTGGGTTTCTTTTTTTAGGTTTTCAGATAAGTTGTTTAACCATCTTAACACAATTTGTCATAACAACCACTGAAAAACCTTTTGACTTATTCAGCTAAAACAATCAGCAGGTTAAAATCATTTTGTGTCAGACCCACTGTCTTCGCAACTGAGCAATGGTGAGAGGAAAAAAACCATTCAGGCCTTCAAGAACGGTGAATAAGTTTAAAAAGAAGGAACAGTAAAGAGGCAAAGTGGATCAGGAGGTCACAACAGAAAGAGGGGACATCATTTCAACTTAGATCAATTAGAAAAGATCAATTCAGAAGAAACTCAATTCGTAAGATGTTTGGCACGCGAGAGAGGAATTCCAGCTATGACAGTCCAAAGAGCAGAGAAAAAAGACTTGAAAATGAAATCGTACATGAAACCTGTGATGACCTTGTTACACCAGGACAGAAAGTTAGTTTAGAGAGGGCAAAGATCATCTTGAATAAGTTGGAAAATGATCCTGGAATAATATATATATATTTTTGAATTTCATTTCAATCCTTCATGAGTTTCCAATCCTTAGCGATGATTAATTAATGATGAGCATGTCATTTTCATTTTTGATCAATTTCATCACGATTTATCTGTTAAGCTTAAAGAGTAAGTATTCTTATTGATCAAAGTACAATCCAATGGTGTTATAAAAAGCTCAAAGGATTCCAGTAAGATATCTTTAATCACTTCTAAGATACAACGGTTCAAAGCGAAATCAAACAATTTGACAATTTTGCTGTTACATGATTTGGACAATTTTGCTGTTACATGATTTGGACAATTTTGCTGTTACAAGATTTGGACAATTTTACTGTTACAAATGGCATATAGATAGAAATATATAAATATAATTTTTTTTTTTTAATTGATTTCACTCCAAGCAAGGCAGTACGTAAAGCCACTAATACAGAAGGAGTTACTAGGTGTGGAAGAATTAAAAATGAGAAAATTTACAGAGGATCTGTTCCTATGGCACAACATAACCTGATTTTTTATGTAACTCCCCTACGTAAGCACCTATGAGTCTGTCTTAGGCTGGGGAGCCATAATGAAGGGCAAAAAGCCCCCCCCCCCTAAAAATGACACAAATGAGAGAGATTGAATGTAGCACAATCCAAAATAGCATACAGCTGATGAAGAAACAACACCATCTTCCTCATATAGCACCATGTGATGACATTATATTATGGAAAATGATACCATAACCTCAAAAGACCATACATCGGGTCTGATGTAACCCAAGGACCTTTTCTTCTTGTTCCTTAATAATCAGGAGGACAGTAGAAAGAAATTGACATTGCATTGAGAGAATGTTTTTTATATATATATATACATATATATATAGTAAAACTTCCCCAAATAATTCTGTGGCAAAGACAAATTAGTATAAGAAAGACAATTGAAAAAAATCTTTATGCTGACGTATTTCGTCTTCCAACTTTATCAAAGCAAACAATGAAAGCAAAATGCTTTTGTTGTCTAGATTTATTGTATATAAAATACAATTGTGGCACAAGGCCGAAAATGGTGGAAAATGGGCTAAGGCTGGTTATCACTTACTATCTTATACCTAGCTAATCAAATTCCCGACCCATTGACTCATTACAATTTGCACATTCACCATAATCATTCAATCTTTCCTATACCACAATGCAGCATATTCTTAGGGGACTTACAAAAACAGCCTATGACATAAAAATTAACGATTATAAAATCCTATATGCAAAAATCTGTAGATGATACGTAATGAGGGAGGAGGGAATGAACTCAAAAACAAACTAAAATATCAAAACAAATATACAAAATAAAAGGATAACAGTTTTGCCGACATCTCTCTCTTTTTAAAATTTAAGATAAAATGTAACGATGATAACAAAATCATTTCGCCTTCATTGTTTGTCTTGATAAAGTAGGAAGATGAAACACATCGACAAAAACTAAGATTTTTTTCCAATTCTCATTCTTATACCATTATATATATATATATATATATATATATATATATATATATATTATTTTAAAGAAAAACAGACCACTTTAAGGTACCATTATAATAATTTATTTTACCAGAGCCCTTTTAAAGAACACCGGATCATCAGATAGCACTTCCAAAAATGAAATGAAAAAAAAAATAAATATATATATATATATATATATATATATATATATATATATATATATATATATATATATATGCCCTTTTCATTGAATACAACAGACAAGGTGCTTTTATTGGTTTTTTTATACAATTTCCCATGTGATCTAATAATTTTTTTCTCTTCGGATGATAAACAATATAAAAACTGTCCAAATGTTCTTTTTATCTGAGAGCTTTTGGCTATACATTTAGCCATTTTCAAGGATTAAATATTTTAACTGCTAAATAAAAAATAGTTATGTAATTCTCTACATATGTTATCTTTTGATGATGCTAGCTCTTCTGAAAGTTTAAAGACCCTTACTCCAAAGCTAATTTCATGAATCTTATGTAATGCTCTACATATGGTATCTTTTGATGATCCTAGCTCTTCTGAAAGTTTAAAGATCTTTACTCCAAAGCTAATTTCATGAAGCTTATGTAATTCTCTACATAATCTTTTTGATGATCTTAGCTCTTCTAAATGTTATTGGTTGTGTTCTTTACTTTGCATTTTAAAGCATCCTTGTCAACAAATGAACATCATTTACTCTGGATTTTATTTCAAAGGATAAATATCATCCCAGTTAAAAGGCTTAAACCAGTTTTAGACATTAGAATCACTTCCTCCATCTCCTTACATTTCCTAAACTTCAGCAGCT
>CAHIKZ030003713.1:892500-897500 GCA_903632075.3 Acanthosepion pharaonis
TTGTTAGGTGTTGCAGAAATTTCAACTGTCATTTTCTGATTTGAAGGAAGACTTTTTTTCTTTACATTTTCCTTAAAACTTCCTCATTACTTACATGCTCCATCCAAGGTATTCTCAGCATCATTCTGTTGAATGACCTCTGTTGCCTCCAGTCTCCACTTCATTATGGCACATAAAATGAAATAGCTATAAAATTAGAAAAAAAAAAGTATATTGATTGCCTATTTGTCTTATCATTTCAGATCATATTCTTTTCACTTCTTTGATAATTATCTATGAATATACATTTTCCAATTATTAAACTGATTCGATTTTTTGCCTTGACTAATAACACTTCTCAAGTTTTCAGACTTTGATCTTTTCTTTTTATTTTGAATTTACTTTCTTTTTTATTCATTTTCTCTTTAACAGCAGATTTTTTTCCTCAGTGTCTAAAGAGTTATTCTATTGATTGAAGCTGCTTGACAACCTCTGTTTTCATCTTTGATCTTCATAAAAGTTTCCATTAAGATATAGTTTAGATACATCTGACATTGACTTTTGAACAATTAAGACTTCATTTATTTTGCTTGGTTTATTGAGTTTTTATGAGTTAGATCTCTTCCATGACTGTCTACAGCTTGCTCTACTAAATGCTACATTATTAGAGTAAAAACGAAATTTCTAGACATCAATGTAAATTGTAACATCTACATTATTCCATATTTAACGTCTATTTAATATTTATACCCTTGAAGAAATATGAAATAATTTTAGCTGTTTTCATTGATATTATTTATTACAAACTAGCAGTAGAGCCCGGCGTTGCCCGGGGATAAGAGATAGATCAAGTATCGACCATCATAAAGACTGAAAAATAAAATTGACAAAGATTATTGTTTAAGGTTGACGGACACGCATGTCTTAATTAGTTTTTTTTTTTTTAGTTTTTTTTTTTCGAATTGTTCAAAACCAAACTCAAACAAAAACATTGTTTTCAATCGTTATGAGACTCTACCGATTGAATAGAATTTTATTATAAACAATTGTCTTGTAAATGGAATTTTTAAAGCATTCTGAATATTAAAAATAAAGAAAAATGTGTGCAAGAGAATAAGAAACACTACCTGCCAAAAAAAAAGTGAATTTTTGTTTTATCGGCTGAAAAATGTAGGAAATCCGATCCCGTATATAAAAGAACACACACACACAAACAAGCCGATGTGAGTTGTCCCCCTTTCATTCTCACAATGTCTCTTAATCGTGTTTTCGAATAGATTTTGTGCAAAAACAATTGTATTTTTCCCATTTTTGGCGCTGTTAGAACCACCACAAAGTAATTTTATGTAGTCCTGTGAAGTTTTGTTGAAATCAGTTGAAAATGTAGGAAATTCAATCCAATATATAAACGTTACAGACACACACACAATCTGTGTTTTATAATAAGTAAGATATTCCTGTTATTTCATCAAAACTAGCAACTTACGGACAAAAAAAAAACACAATAGACACCCACATATAAGCCAAAAAATATTGAACATTTGAAGATCTCTAGAGGGTACTTTGTTGAAAAGTTTCCTATAATGACATCTGTAAGATAAGAATATTTTGAATAAATTAAAATATATTAATGATTCCTTGTTTCAAAAATGAAATTATCAAAAGTAATTGAAAATTATCTGACACTGAATATAAAGGTTTCAAAACTACATCACTGAAGTTCTTGAGGATGGTTGAGTGGTGAGTTACTTATGTTGTGATCTAGTGGTTGTGAGTTCAGTCTCCGGATCCAGTAGTGAACTAACAGATTCAAATAGGCATCACAGAGGAAAATTAACACCAATAAACAGATATCTCTTGGACAATAGAAGATGGCCTGAATTTACTTAGCTGAAATATCGTCTGTGGTAATAGTTCAAATAAGTTAATCTAAAAAATGAAATGCAAAATTGTTATTTTGCATTCTTATTCTTTAACCCTTTTCATGTTGCATGTTGCAATCCGGATGGTGTCCCAGTGGGATTATGGCTGATAATTGAATGTTCTAAAGACTCAGTGACTCCAGGATCATCACTGATGATGTATAGTTTTTGGTTGTTTTGTATTGTCTTGGAGCCTGTCAGCCTTCTCCAGCTTATTTAATCCTGAAAACTTATTTGTGAAACTTAGTTTCATGCTAGATGCAATCATCAGGCCTAACAACTGCATCTAGCATGAAACAGCCTGTTGCCTCTAAGTGTTGACTTCAATGTTCACTTTTATATATATATATATATATATATATATATATATCCAAGTAATGCTGTTGCTACTATGCTTATGGTCACTACAGTGGCATTATTGAAAACGTTTTCTACTCATCTCCAAGAGAAATCAGTAATTCTCTGTGAAGAAAACAATGTCTTGATATTGGCATTTTTTTTCTTTTATAAGACAAACAAAACCTCTTATGGAGCCTGATATGCTAGGGTGCTATCAGTATAGATACCAATATGAGAGACCACTTGTTTCCAAATATGAGGACAAAATATTAAATATTTGTATTCCTTTGCTTGTCTGCAGTAATTCTTTGCAACAGAATACATTTTCTTGAATTTCATCCTCATTGACAAATCTTACAAAGACTTCATGATATTTATTGGTAAATCTGGTGACTCATCAGTTTGGCTCGAAAATGTTATTTTTCAGTTTATCACAGAAAATCTCTCCAGTGTCACGTGACATGTCATCGATACAGCGACATTTTATTGTTTGAAACTGCAATATTTCTAACCAAGCAGGACCCTACAAAACAAAATAATCTTGAGTGAACTAGTCTTTGTCGAAAAAAGAAATTAAACAGTTTTGTAACAGCCTCAAAAATGTTTTTAAATCATCACCAAGAAAGTAATATTGGCATTGTTTGCAAGAAAAACAAAACCTTATGAAACCAACTATTGATGAGACACCATAGGTATATATCTCAACTCAGCTTTTCAGGAATTCTGTCAGGATTTTTTATTGGTGGACACAGTTTTACTAACATCAAATCAGTAGATGGCATTGTGTTAATTTTAGATATGAGGACAAAATATTAAATATGCTTGGCAAGAGAGGAAATATATTGGTCTTTTCCATTCTACATCCACAGAGATGACATCCACAGAGATGACATCCACAGGATCCTGTTCCTGAGCATGCAGTTATTTTCCCCTCTCAATAACTGAACTTTGTGTATCACACCTGTATCACCCACATAACTCCTAACTAATGATGTCTTTTTATCTTTTCTCCACTGATTTTGGCTTAATAGTTCGGGGTAAAAAATGTTTATCTTAAAAACCACTAAACTAATTGAGTTCCTTTTTTTTGAGGTTTTCAGATAACGTTTAGCTATCTTGACACTCTTCGTCAAATAAATCACTGAAAAACCTTCTGAGTTATTCAGCTAAAAAAAAAGAGCATGTGAAAATAATTTTTTGTCAGAACCACTGTCTTCCCATATGAGCAATGGTGAGATGAAAAAGATCATTCAGGCCTTCAGTAATGATACCAACATTCATACTCTGGCTTCCATCTTCAAAGTCCACTCAAGAACCGTCAAGAGAATGGTGAATAAGTTTAAAAAAGAGGGAACCGTAGAGAGGAAAACTGGAAGGGGAGGTCACAACAGGAAGAGGGATCATCATTTCAACTTCGAGCTAAAGAAATCAATTATTAAAATAAAAACCAAATCAATCCAATTGACATTTGGCACGTGAGAGTGGAGTTTCAGCAATGACAATCCAAAAAGCAATGAAAAAAGACTTGAAAATTAAATTGTACATGAAACGTCTGGGGTATCTTGTTACACCAGGACAGAAGGCTAGAAAGTTAGAGAGGGTGAAGACCATCTTGAATAAGATGGACAATTATCCTGAAATAATATATATATATCTATATATATATATATATATATATATTTGAACTTTATTTCAATCCTTCATGAGCTTCCAATCCTTAGCTATGATTAATGAATTATAAACATGTCATTTTCATTTATGATCAATTTCATCACAATTCTTCTGTTAAGTTTGGAGAGTAATTATACACTGTTTTTGCTCAATGTAGAGTCCAACAGTGTTATAAAAACCTTGGAGAATTCCAGTAAGATATCTTTAATCATTTCTAAGATACAATGGCTCAAAGCTTAATCTAAGAACTGGACAATTTTGCCGTTACACGATTTGGACAATTTTGCTGTTACACCAGGTATATATATATATATATATATATATATATATATATATATATATGGGCATAGTTAGAATGTTCACTTTCTGATAATGAGACCTGGGTTCGAATCTCACCTCAGTTGATTTTTCAGGAAGGAGACTTCCTGATGTATCATTCTGGAGGGGGATGATCCCAGCATGCAGCACCTTTGGAAAGTGCCTGAAAACCATACCCAAGCCTTGTGAGTGAAATTGGGTAGGTGGAACACATGAGGGCCGTCGATAGCTATGTTAGCACAAAGTCAAAAATGACCGAGGGTTTGAGTGTGCTGGCATTGTTCAGATTATTGATTATGCTAGATAACACGCTCTCTCCCAGAAATTGTAACTAAGGTCGGCTCAGCATAGTTGCAGTACCTACCACAGATGGGCTTTGTTGGTGTTGAGCAAACACAAATGTGCTTGAACGAGTGTCTAAAATAGGGATTGGCTAGCTGCCCTAGTAGACAGGTATCCTTGAATACAAGTGGCCAGCTATTATTATATATATATATATATATATATATATATATATATATATATATATATATATATATGTACCAAAGCATAAGATTGGTGGAGAGGAATAAATTCCCATAAACAAAAAAACTATTTTCAAAAGAGTGCTCAATACAGAGTAGAGCAAAATATTATGTTTTCTTTTCTAGGAAACATTATATATATATATATATATATATATATATATATATATATATATATATATATATATATTAAGTGAATCACTGCAAGCAAGGCTGGAATCCACTAGCACGCAAGGGGTTACAGAGA
>CAHIKZ030003713.1:902500-917500 GCA_903632075.3 Acanthosepion pharaonis
TATGTAAATACATGTATCTGAGTGTATAAATGTTACCATCATATTTAGCTTGGTCTTCGTTGTGTAAAAAATCGTGTTGTATTTGTGGATACGACACTTGGATTTTATTTTTGGCCTCTTTCTCCATCAATCTCTCTCTCTCTCTCTCACTCACACACACACACACACACACACACACACAGGATATAGCTAATTGTTCACAGTAGGTTTCTTCATAATTTAATTGTTAATTTGAGTTCAGCATGTACATTTGCACGGAATTATGACAATTTTGGAAAAATTTTAAGGGATATTTAACACGGGTGTTAAAATAGAAATTTACCCCACTTTTTTTTTTTTTATATTAATGGATTATGACATTATTAATGTCTCCCCATTAATGAATTAAGTCAGGTCAGTTTTGTATTACACTCATTTTGAAATTTGGGTTTTGACATGATAAATAACGGCACAAAATATTTTTTTCAAAATCGTTACTGTTTTTTGAGGAAACCAGTTTAAAATTTAAGTTTAGGTTAAAATTCATGTGTGATCAGTGAAAGCCAATAAGGCTTTTCACTGATCACACATGCTTATAAAATTTATAATTTTCTGAAGCTTTACAAATTTTATATAGACAAGATACATGACACAATCACATTATTACGAAATCACTGTGCCATCAAATAAGACCTTCATTTGTTTCAAAGGAAAATTATACTGAACAATTTATCTATATGACGATGTAATATATATCATACAGTGCAGTAGTTTTGGTGCGATTTTTTCCATAAACAATGCAAATTTAAAATATTTTGTTTTATAATTTATGCCCAGCCATATTATGGTGTTATATACACGTTTATCTATTTTTTGTTTTTATTAATTATGACCCATAACAAATCTTATTCATTGAATAACCTTTTTTGTAATTTTTTAGAATTTTTTTACACAATTTTTACTTATTGAATACAGTAACAAAAAAAAAACATTTTGCTTGTGGTGATTCATAATTAGAATACTGGTTTAAATATATTTCCCATTCAATGTATCTAATACGAAAAATATCAACTTTATTTGGATACATTCTTGAAATAGGCATATTTTGAAGTCAGTTTGTAAGCAAAAACCTTTTTGTTCGATGATTTTTAAAAGTAAATGTTCAAAAATTGACAAAAGCTATGAATCTAATTTTTGATGTCATCATATCAAACTCCAACTTTCACATTGAGTGCAATGTGGATTTTCAAAGTGAAAAGTCAACCTGCTTTATTTATGCAGATGAACTTTCTAAACTGTCAGCATGTGGTATAGTTCTGTAATTCCATAATAGTCTTTGTAAGAAACTGCCTAATGAATCTTGTTAAGGAGAAAATGCTCTCAATCCCATTTTTATAGTCTGTATCATTCTTTTTACAATACTATATGTTTATATTTGATATGGTTGGGTTTTATATGGGATGCATCCAATAATGGCGACCCCAAATTCCCAGGAACCAATTCTATAATGGCAGGTAATCTTTAAGAACATATTCTGCTTATTTTCTTTTCAATCTGAGAATGGAAACAAATTACTTCATAGTATAAAAAGAATTAAACCATTTTGATAATTTAATAGAAAACATTTATTTCTTAAGATATTTCCAGATTGAAATTCTGTTCTCATCATATTTCTGTTCAGAAGCACGATGCTTTTTGACTCTAGTATCATCAGCTGTGTTATGGTTTCTTAGCCACGTTTGAACTGAATCTATTAATATATAAGATTACTTTTGGATAATCCAAAAACCCGTTCTGTAAGTTTTATAATTTTTAGAATCAGTTCACTCATCTACATTTTTGAAACGGTACTACTAAAGGAAGCACTGTGGGGTAATGGATAGCGACTCAGATTGAGTAATCAGAGAGCCAAGTTCGAATTCCAGTCGAATCTATTACACTTACTTCCATGCTAATACCCTTGGAAAAGGTATGAATCCTCTTCTCCCCACAGATATGAGTAGAACAGACCAGTTTTTATTGCCTTGGATTGCAACTGGTCTACAGCAGAAAGAAATGGCAACTTACTGCAGGAAAAAAAACTGCCTCGTCAGTCATGTATCAAAAGATACACAACTGCCTAAGCATGTATCAATCATGGCATATAACTGACTACTAATTCTCTCTTACATGCAACAACATTTTCTACACTTAATTTTTGTCTAATTTCTTTGTATGGGCTTTCAGCTTTTTAACATTTATTCCATTTATTAGTTTTTATTCTAGATACAATTTTACTTAATACCAGATCCTGTATTGTTTCTTAGGCAAATGAGTTTATTAGTAGAATGTCAGTTTCTACCCAGTACTAAAAAATATCATCTTCCATATTTTCTAATATGCTGTCTTTTTGTATTCTTTTAAAATTTAATCTGAATAAGGCATCTACATGGGGGAATAGCATTTCCTTTTATATATTAGATATCAAAATCAAAAGTCGTTAGCTTTATAGCCCATCTTACTGCTCTGGAAGATGTAACTTTCAGTAATTCCTTCCTCGGGTTAAAAATGAATTCTAGGGACTTATGGTCAGACTTCAACAAGAATTTTCTACTTTGAGATTAATGAGCCCTACAAGTGTTTCAAACTATAGCTAAAGCTTCTTTTTTTATATCTGAGTAATTAGATTCACTCAACATTAATGCTCCAGAAAGATACATAACTGGGTTTCCTTCCTGGGCTAATGTTGCCAATATGGAATTTTTACTAGCATCCATAGATAATATTATATCCTTTTAGGGGTCAAAAATCTTGATAACAGGGTTTTTTGCAAAAGCATTTTTAAAATTATTAAATGCAGTTTATTGTATATTAGTCCACTTAAATTCATTGTTCTTTTTACACAACTTTGTAAATGTTTTAATTAGTTCTGAATATTTGGTTAAGTATTTACTATAAAAATTTGATAAATCCAAAAAGGATTCATATTCTTTTTTATTAGTAGGAGGAGACACTTCTAACATTTTCTGTGTCAAATATGGGTCTGGTTAAATTTCTTTTTTGAAATTTGATACAAAAAATATATTTGTTCACAATTAAATACAAATTTATTTTCCTTAATGGCCATTCCAGATAACCTATAGTCTATTTAATAGCTGGTTGGTTTTTGCTTCAACTATTCTTCATTGTTACACCCAAACATATCTCCTTGACATATTATCATATTTTATATGTCCCCTCTTAGAAAGTTTTCTCTTGCTTTCTGAAAGATGGCACTTGCTGTTCCCCCCTCCACTCCATAGGGCATGTGAGTCCCTCTAAGGAGCTAATACGGGTGATTTCCTGAAATTTATAAATCAACTAACAGCATGGCCCGGCGTTTCTCATGCTTGATTCAAAAATCGTACGACTCATACAGCAATCGCTATCACTTGACTTAAAATATTTTTGCCCTTCCTTGCCTTTAAAGAAGTGCCCTTTGCCGTGCTGATGTTGCTACATGCCTTACTTCTTGCCTATCTCACACTGCAAATTTTTTCTAAGCTCTATACTAAACATTAAATCTGTTATGAAAAAAGAACTAAACAAAATGAACACAAAATGATCAGCCTTAAAAAAGGACTCATAACTGGAAAAACCGAATGAAAAAAGAATGTTAACAACAAATACTTTTTCACGCCCAACCCAGTTCTGCGGAATCATAATCAACATTGAGTTTAAGCAAGCGAATGAGCCAATTGGAGTAAAGTGCCATGCAGATTTAAATTTTTCCCACTTGTGACGAATGCAGCTATCGATTTTTTTGTATGCTAGCATGCTAGTTAATTCATGTCAGTCAGCTGTTAGCTCTCACGCTGGCCAATAGAATCTTCATGCCTATTTGTGGCAGCCAGCTATTGGCTCTCACTCTGGCCAGTAGAAAATGGCCGCAAACTACATGAAAACTGCCATAGAAGCATGAAAAAATCAATTATTTTAACTATCGATGGGAATTGGGAAATGCAAAGTCAGTCTTGGCCTTTTCACTAACTTGGAGCATGTACATGTAAATTTTGGTCCAAATCCGTCAAAAATTGCAGCCGTGCATTCGTTATACACACACACATACACATCCTGCCTTTTATAGATAGAGATTTTAATTTGATGGCATGCACTTTTTAGATCAATTTTCATAAAGCATTTCATTCCTGCTAACAAATGTAATATATTTTCAATGTTTGGGAAATGATAAGAATACAAACAAATTTTATGGTTCACAACTACTTTTTAGTCACCAGAGATTCTAAGATCACTATTTGGCTTTCTCAGAACTACTATAGGTGATACCCATGTACTTCCACCTGGGGAAAAATTTTCCAAAACACCTTGTTCAGCCACTTTATGTAATTTTGTAATTACCAAGGGGAATAACTGAATTAGAAGTCTCCAAGATTCAAAATATGAGGGGGGGGGTCATAATTTTCTTTCAGTTTAATCCTTGCTTTTTAATCTTTTAAGATTACATTTTCTGGATTATTTGAATTCCTAGCATGAATTAGACATGTGCTGTTCCTATTAAGCCACAACTAAAGTAGTAATACTATTGATATTGGTGTTTGTTTCAAATGTTCTTTCAAATTATTCTAATGTCTTTATGGATAACCCATCGAACTGTTTTCATTTTAAATGACTTTAATATATTTTCAGTTTACCCATTTGTCCCCAAAAGTTCTTTGGAATTAGCATTACATCACTGCTGGTATCAATTTGCATTTTTAAATTTACCCCATTCAATTTAATTACCATGAAGGTATTTTCTTTTTTTTATTATTCTTTATTGAGAAAACATCAGTTTCACTTTTTAAAATGGACGCCTTTTTTTTTCTTTCACTCTTTATAATTTTCTTTTTTAATTTACACACCAAGTGAAAATGATTTTTCTTTTTACAATTTTTACATATATCTCCATGCCAGACATTTTCCTCTGTATGGTTCATGTTCATACTTACAATATTTGCATTTTAGGGTTTTCTTTATGTATTTTAGATTGATTTTTTTCTTATTGAGTTTTTCATCTAACTCTTCCTGATGTAAAGGGTGTTCCAATAACTTGGACCGATATTAAATGTGAATTAAGTTTAAGCATCAAATGATTTTTTTTCTTTTTCTTTCAGATTTAACAATTTAAGTCTTGATTTTTTGGTCAACATAACCAACAAACTGAGAGCACAATGACAAATAGAGATGTCTGGATTTTCGGCCACATTCTCATGCACTGCAGCAATGTTTTCAACTGAATGGCGTAAACGAGCATGCAAGGGTGTTTTCACATCTGCCACTGACCCAGTTTGTTTGAATTTACGAACAATTTTTCCAATTGCATACTTGAAACTTTAACACATTGTTAGATTGTTAATCTTTCCATGGTTGAAATTGCCAAAGACTTAAGTTGTTAAATCATTAGATGCTTAAACTTAATTCACATTTAAAATTGATCCAACTTATTGGAACACCCTTTATAAATTAATTGCATGCCTCTAACAACATTTGATTTAATTGCAGCTCTTCTAACATTTTAAATCTATGTGAAGTATTGTACATATTTTCTATCAGTCTTAGTTGAATTAATTCCTCTTCAATAGATATTTCTCCTTGTTCTAAACATTGAAATTACCAATATCGACTGGTGTCTCAAGGCCAGTTCAAAAGTTTCATAATGGATTCCTAATATTCTTGTTCTAATGACAAGAACTTGGTTCATTTGGCAATGGCTAATCTTTCCTTTGGTTGAATATTCTTCAGAATATTCTTTGATTTGGTAAAATGTCAATTCTTCCACTTCTGTTGGATGCCATCAATGAAATCTTCCTAATAGCTTCACAAGCAGCTGTTGCCAGGAATAAATCTGTGACTTCATTTTCACCTCCTTTTATTTTGTCGTCCCATAGTTTCATTGTTCTAGCACTGGCTGTGAAGCACCTAAACTAAGTTTCAACAAAGTCTTGGACTTCTACATGCAACAAAGATTCTACAAGCAATGCCATATTATGATATTCCAAGTAGGGTCTACAGTTGTATGCAGTCAGTATTTGTTCTACAGCCCAAGTACCATGGTATTTACTCGTCTCCCCATAGTGACAAGATGTAACACTAAGTCAGTTTCATCTATGGCACCCGAGTGTGTACATCCAGACCAGAGCCAAAAATTGCCCAGCACCCGCAACTGTCGGTTGTGCTGGCATTGGTATTAATACTGATCCTTTGTTTAGTGCAATGAGGGGATACTGCCACGGTCAGCTGCTCCCCAGAACTGGACACCTTCCAATATTTTTTCAGTTGTGTTTCATTCGCAGACAGACACACAACTGTGTTGCACTTTGTCCAAAGACAGACACACAACTGTGTTGCACTTTGTCCAAAGACAGACACACAACTGTGTTGCACTTTGTCCAAAGACAGACACTCAACTGTGTTGCACTTTGTCCAAAGACAGACACACAACTGTGTTGCACTTTGTCCAAAGACAGACACACAACTGTGTTGCACTTTGTCCAAAGACAGACACACAACTGTGTTGCACTTTGTCCAAAGACAGACACACAACTGTGTTGCACTTTGTCCAAAGACAGACACACAACTCAGAGATGTCAACAAGTACTATTGCCACTACCTTACATAGCAAGCATATACATAACATCTATTCATAGACATATTCTTATTAGTGGTAGTACTAACTACTACAACTACTACTACAGCACTATTTCTTAATATTGGACAATTTACTTACAAAGAGTACTAAAAGTGTTATCCTCCAAAAATATATTGGTCAATTATTGACTTTGGCAAGGTTTTTTTTTTCTAAAATGTGAAAGAATTTAGACAAATGTAGCTGTTGTAGATTTTTTTTTAAAATAGCCAAAATTTGTATTAGGCCCAAGTTGGAATTTTTTTTAATTGGAATCACCCCAAGCAAGGCAGTAAAGCCACTAAGACACAAGAGGTTACAGATTGTGGAAGAATTAGGAACTGAAACACAGATAATGAGTAGGAAGAGAAAATAGCAATCAGGAGGACAGTAGATAGTGATTGACATTGCATTTAAATTTTTGCATATTAAAGTTGGCTGGACAGCGTGAAGCCAGAAGGGAGTCCTACAAGCAAGAAGTGCGAGAAAAGAAACTGTTAGCATAGAATTTACAGCTATATCTTGCTAGCTCATCTGTAAATTAATGAGATCTCGATACCAGTCTAGTACTGCACTTAAATTCATAAAGTCTAGCTACCATAGGGAAGAGATTGTTTCAACAATCACCATGAAAGTATTTGTCGAAAAGACATAGAGAGGCAACCTTACAGGGGTGGGAAAATTATTGGAGCCAAGCTGCCAGATCAGGATCAGTAATATAGCAGATTCTTCTTTGGATCTTATCAAGTTGCTCAAGTTAAATAGCAGGGGGCACCGGACCATATATGGCAGCAATATTCTAAGGATGGATGAATGGTAGACTTATAGATATGTAAGATAGATTCTGGAGGGAAAAATTGTCTCACTCGACATAGTGAACCAACTTTCTTAGCAGCTGAACTAGCAATTGATTCAATATAGTCATTCCTCTTTATATCAGCTGAGAACATGAGCCCAAGAAGGCACAACGAGTCATTTTCCTGGAGGATAGCATCAGCCATGATGATGATTATGATACTGATGATTCTCAGCCAGGATGATTAATGAAGAGAAGTTTAGTTTTGGAGGCATTAAAATTAACAGGCCATATTTCGCCCTAGTTAACTACGGATTTGAAGTCATTTTGGACGGCATCTGTCATTTTGATCTTGTCAGACTGATGAGCCTTACTTATCAAGGCAGGAGTAAATTGTTGTCGTCAATGTCACTACCAAGTTGAGAGCTGATGTCATCAGGAAGGTCATTAATGAAAATTAAAAAGAGAGTAGGACTAAGGATGGAGCCCTTGGGGACACCTGCATTAGTACAAAAGGATCTAGACGAGTGGCCATTCAGAATAACTCTCATTTCACAATTTGATAGGAAAGACTGGATCAGTTCAAAAAAATGTCCAGAGACACTGTAACTTTTCAGCTTGTGAAGAAGACCTGAATGCCAGACTCTGTCAAAGACTTTCAAGATGTTCAATGCAACAGCCCGGGCTTCACCGTTTTTTATCTAGGGCATGATAAACTTTTTCTGCAAATATCGTCATTATATCAGCAGTTGACCTGGAGAAACAAAAGCCATATTGCATGTCTGAAAAAAGGCTCTGTGATGAGTGATGATGAACCAGTTCAGATTAGGGTCTCTAAGAGTTTCCCAAAAGGATGTAAAAGTCTAATAGGCCAATAGTTGAAAGAGTCAGATGACTCACCAGAGTTCTAATTAGCATCAGTAAGAGAATTAATAATTTTGGGCTTAGCCACACACACACACACACACACACACACACACACACACACCAAAAATGTACTCATTTTTTTTGCATTTAATTTCATTTACTATTTAATTTAAACTGTTAATCTTTGTAAATCAATAAAGATTAATATTTCTTAATTTTAAGCATTTATCTTGTTTGCATGTCAATAAACACGACATTTATTTTCATTTAAAGTGAGTCAATTTGGGGGGGGGGACTCTGTATGTATATATGTATAGTGCCGTGCAAAAGTAAGTGAACCCCTAAGATAATATTAAAAAAAGTTTTTTACAGATAATCAAGAAATTTTAATCAAACTATGTCCATTAAGAAAAACGAATTACAACCATTTTCAAAAGATGCTGGTATAAAAACATTAATTAAAAATTAAAGTGTGCGAAAGTAATTGAACCCTTATATTTAATATCTGTCTGTTTTTCTGAGATGAAGTATTATGTACACTATTTACATTATTCAGACTATTGTCCTCATCTTTGTCGTCATATTTATTACAACATTTCGGCCGTTGTACACTTCGGCCTTCTTCAGCTGGTTGGAATGTTGAACTGAACCCTTTATTTTGCTCACTGGGGTAGACTGTTCTAGTTCCACGTGCCATGAGAACAGGTTAAAATTGTTTTGCGTCAGTCCTGCTGTCTTCCCAACTGACTAATGGTGAGAGAAAAAATCATTCAGGCTTTCAGTACAGGTACGAACATCCACACTCTGGCTTTCATCTTCAAAGTCTATTCAAGAAGCATCAAGAACAGTGAATAAGTTTTAAAAAAAAGGGAAAAGTAAACAGGAAAACTGAATCAGGAGGTCACAACAGGAATCGGGATCATGATTTTAACTTAGAGCAAAAGAAATCAATTAGAAAAGATCCAACTCAATCCATAAGACGTTTGGCATGTGAGAAAGCAGTTTCAGCTATGACAGTATGTAGGGCACCTTGTAACTCCAGGACAGAAAGTTAGAAGGTTAAAGAGGGCGAAGATCATCTTGAATAATTTGGAAAATGATCCTGGAATATATATATATATATATATATATATATATATATATATATATATATATATATATGAGCATTATATCAGTCCTTCAAGAGCTTCTGATCCTTAGCTATGATTAATTAATGATGAACATGTCATTTTCGTTTATGATCGATTTCATCACGATTCTCCTGTTAAGCTTGGAAAGTAATTATACATTCTTATTGCTCAAAATAGAGTCTAATAGTGTTATAAAACCTTGGAGAATTCCAGTAAAATATCTTTAATCATTTCTAAGATACATTGGTTCAAAGCTTAAACTAACAATTGGACAATTTTGCTGTACCATATATATATATATATATATATATATATATATATATATATATATATATATATATATGTATGTATGTGTGTGTGTGTGTATATATATGTGTGTGTGTATATATATATATATATATATATATATAATAAACGTTTTTATTTTCCCATTTATTTAAAGAATGTTATTTTTTGTACTAAAAACATTTTTTAGTATATATGTTGAAAAAAAGAACATATATACAAATAATATATCGAATAACATACATGGTGTCCATAAAGTTCGTGTGCACTTAAAAATGTATAACTTTATTTGTATTTGCAATAGAAATAATCTGTAAAAAATGTTATAAAGTTTAATGTACCTAGTTTTAAGTATTAGCTAAAATAACTAATGTGATTTCAGGCATTACTGTAAATCAGTTGGCAAATATCTTCCGTGAACTGCAAAATCGTATTACCCTTTGTATTGCTAATGATGGAGGACATGTGGAAACTTAAATAAAATTTAAATAAAACTTTAAAAAATATAGATTTAATTCTTTCTAATCCTTTTTACAAATTATTTCTATCACAAATACAAATAAAGTTATAATGCACACGAACTTTAAGGACACCCTATATATGCTGTTATGATATTTGATCAATTGGCCAAATTTTAGGAAGTGGGTCCAGCTAAGAACTTTTCCAGAGATTCCAACCATTTACACACACACACACACACACACACACACACACACACACACACACACACATTATTTTTATACATGAAAAACAATCTATGTGCATAAGTTTTGCCTATCAATTTTTGGGACTAAAATTCTACCTGCACTTTAAGGTAAAAAAGCACAAAAAAAAAGTTTCTGCAGTGAGAGTGCACTTAATTGAGGTCTGACTAAAAAAAAAATCCCCAGAAGTTAGGAAATTCAGTCATAGAATAAAACAAAAGGTTACTAAATTTGGCAAAAGGTCCCTCACTGCAGAAGTGCATCTGTCGAGTTTGATGCTGATCAGAACTAATGTCCTCTCCATAAAAAGAGGAAGGAAAAGAAGGTAGGGCAGCTAATATGGTATACACAACAACTACTTTCATTTTGGTAGGAGAGGGTATTGGTTTTATTCATTTTTCTTTCTTTTTTTTTTTTGTATGTGTTCACATGTGTTTTTTTATTTTCTTCCATCTTTTTAGTGTTGGGGTCAGGATGTCATTAAAGTGTATCAGTATCAGTGGTGTTGATTCACTGGCTTCCTGAAAGAGTTCACTTGTACAGTTCTTAATCTGTCATGACGACAATTCCTTTTAAGAACAGAGTCCAATTGTGGGCCCAGTTACTATACTTAGGTAATCTGACAAATCTTGAGTGCATTTCATATTGTAAAAATAGGTAAAAAAAATGGAAGGAAAGTTTAAAAGGAGATAAAGAACAAGAAAAAAGAATATATGCGAAAGGGGGGAAGAAATGTAAGAAAAAAGCTTCAAATGGAAAAACGGTAAAAAAAAAAAAAAAAAGAGAAAATCTAAGAGAAAAAGAAAAGGTTTGATGACTAAAATAGAAAAAAAATATACAAGTTGAAAGAAAAATAATAATATTAGAATGTAAAAAAGGAAAGGTATATTTATGAAAAAAGAAAGGAAACAAAATAAAATCATGACAAAAAACAACTGCAACACATCTAGAAAAAAATTTAAAAAATACAAGGGGAGGTAATAAAAATTGGTGGCAAATTCTCACTTGAATATTAATAAGCCTTCTCCAATCAATCACAATGGATGGGTAAAGGAAAATATTGTCTAAAATCTGCCATCTTTGCTCTATCGCCTTAAATTATTAATCCCAGATTAGCTTCCAACTGAGAAGAACTGGTGATGAGCAGCTGAGAGCAAGAGCTGAACAAGAAAAATGATAAGACATGTTATTCACTATATGCAGAAAACCTTTCATGAGCTGCCCACCTAAAAGTAAGTGAAAGGAACAAAAAAAAAAAAAACGAAATGAAGGCAAAATATGAAAAAGACAGTATCCCTCAAAGAAATTATTTAAGGTTTGATAATATTGATTTAATGAGGTACAACCCAACATTTCTTTGATTGTATGTTTCAGTTTTTATTAATTCTTTTTCATTATTTCTTCCTTCAGTCACTTCCTCACTCTTTCATTCAGTTTTTTCTCTTGACTTCTTTTTTTTTTAATTATATAAATAGATTTTACAAGTACTGATTTGGGGATCGAGCACTTTTTCACTGGTCTACTCTTGAATCCATTCAAGAGATAGATTTCTGACAACGAATATTTTCAACCCCAGACCTTTGACAGGTTTTAAAATCTGGGTCTCCTTATCTTCGTTCTCTCCCACTGAACAATAACTACAAGCAAGTATCATTACCAGTATTTATACCTTTAAAATTGTAGAATTAGATTTCTACATTTTCTCTGTTTTAAACCTGTTAAACTACTAAGTATTCTCAGTTTGTGCTGAACCCATTAAGATTGGCTCCAGAGTTCAGTACAAAACAATGCTTTCTGATTGGTCCATAAATAATAGTGTCATGTTTCTGCCTATGTCCGAACGGTTGACCTTGAGTTGACCTGTTCAAAGTACAACACACCAAAAAAATGTAAACATGTTCTTGAGTCCCCACATGGTCAAGAAAACTCATAAATATGAAACTTCGACATGATTTAGTCAGTGAGTCCTTAAAATAATCAACTCATCACACAAATCCATAAAACCCAACTTCCTTGCTAAAAGTTAATTTTTAACATCAACCGGCTTGTGGAATTCAACTTCTTTTCAACATCAACTCATCTAGTGACAAATTCAATCAAGATGAGATTCAGAAACCAACTCACTCAATATCTTAACAATATAAAGGAAATCGTAACCATATCAGTCAAAGGGAAACAACTCGACAGTAAGTCAAGCAATCTATTTCCTTCAATTTCGCCATCAACATAAACTGTTTAATTCCTTGTCAGATCTATAGCATAACACCTTTTATATTACCCTTGATCACACAATCAAGAACTCTAAAGTGTTTTAAACAACTTTATTATATCATGTGTACTTGTTGTTATATAAAAATATATTTTGTTAAAACAAATATCTGCCTATTTGATTATTTCTCTTCTTCTTGTTGTCTTTGTTGCATTTGATTTTAGTAAAAATAGTAGAGGGTCAGTTTAATTTGTATTTGTCACTGATACAGATTGGCTAACCCACTACAAAATATAACATCTAAATATAATTATTTAATACTAAATATAACTTAAAACAAGGCTCAAGAGAAACTCAAAGATGGTTACAGTTGAAATGGTAGGAAGTGGAGAATATGAGGATAGATAATGATTGACCCTTAACTTGAATAGGTTAAGATCTAATTGTTCTGGGAAGCACTCATGCAGGAGTCTATTCCACAAAGCGGTAGTCCTCGGAAAAAAACTGCCACATTTAAACTTCTTACAACATGTAGGAAATGAAGATGATTCAACTCTATGGAGATAGTATGGCATGTTCTTGATGTAAAGGTCTGAACTGGCAGAACTAAAGAATTTGAGATTGACAGTATTTACACTATTTACATTGTTCAGACTGTTGTTCTCATCTTTATTGCCATATTCAGGATGTTTCAGCTGTTGTATGCTTCGACCTTCTTCAGATGATATACATTGGAATTTTGAACCAAACCCTTTTAGTCAATGGGGGTAGATTTTCTAACTCCATGTTGGAGAGCTGAGTTACTAAAGGGAAATAACTGAAACTGAGATATCCCCCAAAAAAGTATGGCACCATGGAATTAGAACACTCTATCCCCTGTGGACTAAATAAAGGGTTTGGTTCAAAATTCCAATGAATATCACCTGAAGAAGGCCAGGGCATACAACAGCCGAATCATCGTGAATATGGCAATAAAGATAAGCTCAACAGTCCGAATAGCATAAATAGTGTAGATAATTTATTTCATTATTGACAATGTAAAGATCAGAACATTAAAAAGCGCTAACATAAAATAGGAACATTTCCTGTCTGCCTTCAACACCCATATATAGAATATATATTCAACAAAATTTATCAGAAAATTATCTCTATCTTTTTAATATATATATATATATATATATATATATATATATTAAGATATGTCTCATTGAATAATTTAGCCAAGTTTTGTCTACTTATTTTCAGTAGGATACTCTCATATTCATGGTAAATTACCATGTTTATACAGATTCATTTATTGTGAGTACTTTCGACATTAGCACAATGTCATCATCAGGGAGTTGTTTTTTTCTAAAACGAAATTATTGTGTACATCTGAAAGTTAATTTTTTTTAACTGTGAAGTGAAAAATGCTAATTTCATGTACTGTTCTGTTTAAATTTCACATTTGAGACCTCAGGGGAAGGTAACTAAGTTTGAAATTTCCATAAAAAGAAACAAAAAATTTTTTAGTTAAAACCTAGAAATTTAAACTATCTACTTTAAACATTTTAAAATATTTGTGCAATATTCATAATTAATTTTATTAAGGATTGGTTTCAAATTTTTAATAAAGATAGCTTCAAGAATTTTTAGTTCATGTTTATTTTCATGAAAAATTATAAATATATTTTTGATGGGCATTTTCATAAATTGCAAATGTGAACAGGCATTCTGTTGTTTTGCTTTAAAAAAACACGAATACATGCTGCCAATATATATATATATATATATATATATATATATATATATGTGTGTGTGTGTGTGTGTGTGTGTGTGTGTGTGTGTTTAGGCAGCAAATTCTCTTTTAGGCATGTCTGATTGAATAAATTACAAGCATTATGTCTAATTATTTCTATCATAATCCTTTCATATTCACAAATATTTTTCTGTATATTACAATTAAATAAGGCAAGAAATCCACTGTAATATTTGTGAATATGAAAGTATTATGATAAAAATAAGCATGCATAATGTTTGTAATTTATTCAATCAGACACACACACGCATATACATATATATATATATGTCTTGAGAATGTCTGATGACAGGATATCAAAGATCCTAATGTACAGCCAGTTAGATCAGGGCTACAGGAATGTAGGATGCCCATGGCTAAGGCACAAAGAAAAGCTGAAAAGCAACTTGTCAGCAGTCAATATACCACATAACACCCTTGAGTGCTTAGCCTTGGAGCAGGTAGAATGGGGATCAACGTGTTTTAGTGGACTCAGCAATTTTTAAACTGCTTGTCTGAATCATCTTCAAGAAATGAGAGCAAGAACTAAAAGGTCAGCCAATCTAACAGTGATCTCCTCTCACAATCCTCACATTTGCTCCTTATGTGG
>CAHIKZ030003713.1:925000-990000 GCA_903632075.3 Acanthosepion pharaonis
AACTTCAGCCATTGTACACTCCGGCCTTCTTCAGGTCATATATGCTGGAATTTCTACCAAAACCTTTTATTTAATCCATAGGGGTAGATTGTATTAATTCCACATCCCATGCCTCTTTTTGATATCTCAGTTTCAGTTAATTTGCTTTAGTAACTCAACTCTTCAAGTTTTTGTTCATCTCTACTGTGGTCAGGTATTGAACTCACAACACTTTGGGTCAAGTCACTTTTTGGATTACTTCAACCAAAGCTTTTATCCACTGGGCCATATGTCCTTTGGGAATAGACAGAGGGTTCAGTTCAAAATTCCAATGTATATCAACTCATGATGGCTGGAGTGTACAACAGGTAATAAAGATGAGGACAATAGTTCAAATTATAGTTACAATACCTCATCTCATAAATATAGACAGATGTGAAAGAAATTAATTAATGTTCCATCTGCTTCATGATTATCTGCATCTTTGTGAAGATTTTGTATTTAAAGTTTTGACCATTTCTGATGTCAGCTGGGTATGATGTTATCATTTAGTCTTAACACTTTGTGGTGTCATGAGAACATGACAAAATGTTGATTCGGAGAATTTAAATAAATTTTAAAATGCCTATTCCAGATTTTACTGAATATTGAGGATTATTTCAGTTAATTCACCCCAGATAATGTAAAGTTACTTATCACAAATATTAATTTGCCACAAGAAGTTATAAATTTTAAATCAAAAGCTTGTTTTTTTGTTAAATTTTTGTCACACTTTTGTAATTATAAAATTTAAATCAAAATTTGTTTTGCTTGCCTCGCAACAACTCCAGTTCTCGGAATTAAAAATTGCCAAAAAATCAGGTAGATATTTACATTTCATAAGTGCTGATGATATTTGGGATACTTACAAGGAATTCTTTTTAAAATTTAAAAAGAAAAAAATTTTAGCTTGCTTATCAGGGTGAGCACAAACATTGACCTCACACTTAGAAATAGCACACTCAAGTCGCCCACATTTAGGGCAATTGCATAGGTCAACCCAACCAGAGTGCAATGGAAGAACATTGCTCTGGAAGAATTTGGTGTGAATTTTAGTAAATATAAATTCTTTTTATTTTGGGGGAATTAATATTTTGGGGTGAATTAAAAGAAAAAACCCAATATTGCTTGTTTTTGATTTATTTGTGCAAATCTTAGAATTTACAATTTGTTTTCCTGATAATTATTGTATTATTTACAAGGAACACTTACTGTAATGTTTGTCCTTCCTTACCATTGATATTATTTATGACTGGGTTTTATGAATCTAGGAATAGCAAGTCACATATTCCTGGGTGGATTGTGATATGATTAGCATTTAGCAGGTTTAAAATCAAAAACACAAGTTTAAATATTTTGGAAGTGTTTTAACAGATGACAAAAAAAATGTGACATTGAAAATCTGAAGAGTGTTGTCATTGGCAGAACACATTGCTGAATATTGGGGTGCTCATAGACATTTTCTTCTATGTGAAATGAGTCCTATGTTTTCCCTGAAGAAACGTCCGCAGCTGCTGCATAGTAGGGTAGGAGGAGGGTTCAAGAGATGGAGAGCGCTGTCTTCTCTTTCGGCTATCCTTCATCTCTTCCATTTGTCTTCTGGTGTTTTCGAAGAATGTTTTTTTCATGGACTGCTCTTCTCTAATTGGTTCTTTAGACAAGAGAAGAAAAGTCTCTGAGCATGAAAGCCTTGGCTGCAAATTGTTTGAGGTGGTTCATGAGTCACCATTCTATGGAACACATACTTCAGCTGACATCATTCACTCTGGCAAACCAGGGCTTGACAGGCAGATTCATGATGACAGCTCGAATCAGTCTGCTGACTTGTTCTCATATATAGAATGTGTCACCTTAACCACGTACCTGCTGGGCAACAGATCATGTTTAATCTGGTCCCTTCCCTGAATCCTTACCCCTATGGGGTATCTTACCAGGAGACAGAGCTCCTTACAGCATTTCATTCAGGCTCCTTGTGATGCTCAAGTTCCTTCGCTACAACACATTATATACATTACATGTTTTAGAAGCTCAAAAAAATTAATGGCTTTTAAATATATAAAACGTTTGGTAAACAAAAACAATGGAAAGCAAGAAAAATTATGGAATAATTTGAATAAACAAACACAAATATCAAAAATTTTGTTAATATTAGAAAAAGATACCAGAAACAAAAAATGAAAATATATA
The DNA here is from genome assembly GCA_903632075.3 of Acanthosepion pharaonis. NCBI lineage: Eukaryota > Metazoa > Mollusca > Cephalopoda > Sepiida > Sepiidae > Acanthosepion > Acanthosepion pharaonis. The sequence continues at coordinate 927,206 of CAHIKZ030003713.1, forward strand.
TCATGATTTAAGCCTAAAATACTTGGAGATTAAGTTATTATTTAACATACAATAAAATCATTTATACTGCCTTTTTGACATGACTAACACCTGAACTATCAATTAATAAAAATGAACGAGAGTAGAAAATGTCTAGCTGATAAATATAACTTTAGGTAAGCAGAAACCTAAAGTAAAAATAAGACAAATGATTTTCATGTTAGTAGTACAAAAACAAAAAAAATATATTATACAGAAAAACCTGGTAACTGTGGAAAAAGTTAAAAGAAATAATAATAAACAATACATATATAACTACAATAATAATCATATTATATATATATTAAATGAAATAAATAATAATTGCAAATTATATTAAATTATTATATTACATTTAGCAATATTTATATGTTTTCAGTTAAACTGAAAATCCGTTAATTTTTTTGAAGCTTCAACAAAACACACACTCTCTTCTGAAGGAGCATTGGAATAGCAAAAGATGTCTTCCAAAAACTAAAACTAGAAAATTTTGTTAGAAACAGATAAAATAAAAACTGAACTGCTTTGTAATATTCTTCCTATATGTTAGTGAATTCTAGAAAAAAATCCTCACAGATGAAAAGAAAACATGGAGGCAATATAAATGTGATTCTACCAAGTTGGTACATAGAACCTATTATTTTTTATATTGTCTAGGTTTCTACAGAAGGATGCTGAGAATACAATGGATTATACATGGGTGCAGCAAGGGAGTTTTAAGAAAAATGGGAATGAAAAGAACGCTTATACTTAGAATCACTGAGTTGAAATTTATATAATGACGAAAAGAAGGCTTGGATAATTTGACACTCACAGGGCATATGGAAAGCTAGAGGAGCAGAGGGAAACAGCAAGTCACCTGCCTAATGAGTTTGTGTAAATAGATGGAAGAACAGGTAGGTAGGTGGAGCGAGAGTAAACGACAAACATTGCTAAGAACTATAAAAGATAGGAACTTGTGGTGAGCCATGATTCTCCACATCCTGTAGTTCTTTTTGTTTATTCTCTGTTTTTCAAGTGGTAAGAGACTTTCAGAGACTGATGAAGTGAAGTGGTCAGTGAATATACAGCTCCATTATGTAGGTTGCTTAACTTTTGTGAAATATCTCATTTATGCATTGATTCTTCCTTTTATATAACCAAGAATGAGGTAGTTTTGAATTTCTGTATATTTATGTGCAAAATGTAGAGAACTTTAAATTTCATTCATTTTATTTCAATGTTGAGGTGTTTATTTTCTTCAGTGAAAAGATTTATCTGTTGGTCGTTGAGATTATATCCAAAAATTTTTAATATTATCATCACTGTGATTTCATGTAAATTAAACAAGGCGCCAATGTTCATTTATAGGAGTTTTTATTAATAATAACAGATAAATTTATTATTAAAATGATTATTTTACGAGTTTGTTTTTTGTTGATTAATTTCTGTATCCGATTACAAAATAATATGCCCAATATATTTGTATCTTGTGTCCGTAAGTTTTATATTGCCTGTATAAAAAAAAGATGGCTTACACTAATATATATATATAGTGTGTATATATATATATATATATATATATATATATATGGTTTTACATCTATCTACATTTACATTATTTACATTGTTTGGACAGTTGTCCTCATCTTTATTGTCATATTCACAATGTTTCATCTGTTGGGTGCTCTGACCTTCTTCTGTGGCCAGGTATTGAGCTCACATCTCTTTGGATCAAGTCACTGGATTACTTCAACCAATGCCTTTATCCACTAAGCCATGTGTTCTTGCGGACAAATAATTGGAGAATTCAGCTTCTAAAGGGAAATAACTGAAACTAAGATATCCAGAAAAGGCTTGGCATGTGGAATTAGATCAATGTACCCCAGTGGATAAAATAAAGGGATCAGTTCAAAATTCCAACATATATCATGTGACTAGCTTAAAAGCCACCCTATCTGGTGTCAATTAAGCTAGCTCCTGCAAATGGCTCTTGATTGGACCTTTAGTTTGTTCAGGTGTTTGAGAGTCCCTAAGTCTTTGCATATTCTCAGCACTGGAATCTCTTCTGGCTGCCATTTGATCTGGGTTTTCATTTGCACAGGACTTTCTTTTCCTTACTGCAGCCCTGGCTCTTTTGATTGCAATCTGGTCCTCTGTTGGCAGAGATTTCTTTTTGCAAGGTATACTGCTGCCATATGCAATAAGCAATAATAAACTAAAGAACTCAAAATTGATCACTGCATTTAAGTATTGCATTAATATTTAAGCTTATTTTTTAAAAGTTCAGTGATAATTCTTCTGCTGCCACTTAATTTAAAGACAATTTGATGTACGTAGGTCCTTACTTTTCATACAATTATTTTTATTTCATGGGTGACTTTTTGCTGGGTTTCACAATTTATTTCAATTATTCCCAAATTTATTTCCAAGTTATAAAAACTGTTAATGAAGAAAAAAATTTGTCACGAAAAATGACATCAAAATCCTCAAAAACAATCGCAGTAATGAAAACTTGGGAATCCAGAATTTTAGGACTGCAGATCTGGATCTGGCCTGGAATGTTTTTTATTTGCCCACGGCCTCTGGGGAGTAAAGTTGAAAAAGTGTGACACACTGACATTCAACATTTAGAAGAAATATAGAGAGTTTTATCTATATGTTTCATTATTTTCTATTTATATAGTCTGTTCTCAGCTATCTATCTAAACTGTTCTCCATCCTTTATTAGGTGTATACAAAAGGGATATATCATTCAGATTTGTGACAATATGAACTGCAACCCCTCTGACCTGCCAAATATGATGAACAATAGAATTGGATGGTGACAGTCGTGGGAATTCAGGCTAGCAGTGTGACTTTGAAGAATGTGTGTTGTGATGTAATGCACGTCACCTTGTAATGAGAAATCGAAAAGCCAAGTTCAAATTCCAGTTGTGTTTGTAAATTTACTTATGCATGAATACTTTTGGGGAAGGCATGAATCCATTTCTTCTCCCTGCAGCAATGGGTTGAATAGCAGACAATAACAGACTGGGTTCTATAGTCTTGGTTGGCAACCATTCTTCCCCAGAAAGAAATGGCAACCTACTGCAGGAAAAAATTCTGCCTAGTCACTCTTGAATAGAAAGAGACATGATCACCTGAACATGTATCACATATAGAACTTAACTGACTGTGACTGGATGATGATGATGATGACAGAAGTGAAGAACATTTTCTTTAATTAAAAACTGTTTTCTATCATATATTAAAACCCCTTTTCAAGAAAAAATGTTCTGGGAACTAATACACACACACACACAGAGAGAGAAAAAACAATAACATTAACATTTTCAATAAATATCAAATGCATAGTAACTATAAGCAAGACAAATCTTCACATAGAAACATCATAAAGAAATACACAACTCCAGTCGACAAAAACAAAAAAATTAAATAAATTATTTATTATAAAAAATTTAAAAACACTAACCACCTCGCCAAAAATAATAATTCACCTGTAACATGACATTACAGAGAACCAATATTATTTACAAATTTACATGTGCCTTAAGGAGCCGTGTTCCTGACCAATCCATATTTCTAAATAATCATATTGGATACACTACAACATGTTTAACAAGAAGACTCACATTACCTCACTGACCATAGCTCAGTTAGGTCTCATTTAAATACACCTACCAAACTCTGTCCACAACGTACTTGCTGATAATACAAATATAATCCCCATGTAAAAAAAAGGCTAAAAATAATGGAAGCATTATTAATAAAAAAAACAAAAAGCAAATGCTCAATAATATCAACTATGAACATGGCCACAAGATGTGTTTGGAAAATAAATCATTCCTATAACACTAGATACATACATAAAACAATCTATATAGATTCAGTTAAATGGAAAAATAAAATTCATCCTTGATAATGATAAAAGTATAGCCAAAAGCACGTGGAAAACATTTGGACAATTTTATATAGAATTATGCAAACACATGAGAAATTCAATAAAATACTCAACCACAACACCTTGTCAGTCATTTTCAATAAAATTTGTGTAAAAGTGGGATTGCTACCTAGATACACAATTTTATATATCCATATATATATATATATATATATTTATATATATGATTTAAATTTGGATGAGAATCTGCTGGAATTCTTTTACGCTCACCCTGCATAAGGCCCAAGAGCCACTCGAGGTAGAGGATTACAGAGTAAGAGCCCCAGTTTATGGGGATATGTGGGGAAAATAATGCTTGAGACTAAACTTGAACAGGTTAAGAGTGTAATGATCAGAGAAAGCATCCTCTTGGGAGTCAATTCCACAAAGCTAAAATGTGTCTGTTAGCTATGAAGATTAGAACTAGCAGAACTAAGAAATTTATTTCATCTGAACAATTTCCATAGAAATGTAATACCAAGTAAATCTGTAATACCACCACACACACACTCTCTCTCTCTCTCTCTCTCTATATATATATATATATATATATATATATATATATATATATATATATATATATATATATATATATATATATATATATATATATATATATATATATGTATGTATATATATATATATATATATATATATATATATATATATATATATATATATATATATATATATATATATATATATATATATATATATATATATATATATATATATATATATATATATATATATATATATATATGAATGAGAGGCATGGTGGAGTAATGGATAGCAGCTTGATTGAGGAATCAGAGAGTTGAGTTCAAATTCCAGTGGAATGCATTACATTCACTTACATGCCAATATCTCGGTAAAGGTATGAATTGTCTTCTTCTCCCTCCAGCTATGGGGTTAAATAGCAGGACAGACTGGGTTCTATAGCCTTGGATGGCAACAGGTCTAGGAGAAGGACAACTCCAAATCTAAAACCTGTAGAGGGTTGTTTGGAGACCTTGTGACAAGTAGTGCACCAGGTCTCTGTTTTTGGCCTTTCAAAAAGTGTGATTGGTTCTTCACAAAGCCTTCACCACTATAATCAAATTATACATGCTGTCGGTTCCTAGGAACTGAGCTGCTTGACCCTCATACGTCAAATACAACAGGAGAATCTACCCTATGTATATGTATATGTATTTATTTGAGTGCAATTTTGGCATGGTAAAATGACAGCCTGTACAAATATTTGAAAAAGTGCACTGGAAATTAATTAAATATTGTACCATTTCTCTTGAGCCTTTCAATCCAATACAGTCAGCTTTGCTTAATAATCAAATTCTTATTGTCTGCAAGCATATTTATACAAACAGATAGATAAATAGATATACAGATAAATTTACATATGAGCAATATTTATTCATAAATGCATATGTATGTAAAGAGATATATAAAGCAGTGATTCTCAAATGGGAGGGAGCTGATAGCACAAAATGAAATTTCAGTTCTAAGAGAATTAATTTCATCCAGGGAAGAAACTGAGGAGGAATTTTGGTTTTTATATATATATATATATATATATATATATATATATATATATATATATATGTCCATTTAAGTTGTCACATTGTATGAAACTTAAGTGATGACTAGAGCTGTACTTTCACATGATTTAACGTTGATAAAGTTTTTTTTTGCTTGACCTAGGCAATCTAGGCTTTGAGCACTTTAATATGTAACTTTGCTTTCTGACCTTTTTTCTTTTTCTTTTTTCATCATTGTCATCTTTATATGAGACTGTATCTGGATAAGAGTTTAAGTTTTAGCAAGCTGTCAGTTTGTTCCACTAATGGTTTTGTTTTTTTACTTTGTATATATATATATATATATATATATATATATATACATACATACATACATACATACATACATATATATATATATATAGGACTATATATATATATATATATATATACACATATATAGGACATATATATATATATATATATATATATACACACACATATATAGGACATATATATATATATATATATATATATAGAATATATATATATATATAGGATTTATATATATATATATATATATTTATATATATATATATATATATATTTTATATATATATATATATATATATATAAGTCCTATTAAAAATGACTGACAAGGTACTGACATTAAATTTTATTTCATTTTTCTAATAATTTTCTCCTTTTCTGGACATAAATTATACAAAAATTGTCCAAGTGTTACGTATATCTGAGCACTTTCGGCTATACTTTTAGCCATTATCAAGGATGATTTTATTTTTACTTTTAACTGAATCTATGGATTGTTTTATGTATGTATGTAGAGTTATAGGAATGTTTCATTTTCCAAACATGGTCACCACATTCTGTCCATGTTCATAGTTGATATTATTGGGTGTTGTCTCGTTTTGTTTTTTTTTTATTAATAATGCTTTCCAATCATTTTTAGTCTTTTTTTGCATGTGGATGAGGCTATTATATTTGTATTATCAATGACGTAGCGTGTAATTTTTAACGGAACTTGTATAACAGAGAGATTGCTGCTCAAATGAACTGTATGTACACTTTTGTCTGACTGAAACATTGAAATGGATGAATTCTGTATTAGTTTTTCGACAGGTTGATTTTTTTTCCCACCCCCACCTAACTGTATAGACACAAACTCAGTCAACACTGGGGTTGATAAGACAGACGACTGATATCTTTGTCTTCCAAAATAGTCTATTCCTCATGAGATAATTTCGGATTTTACTGTTTATTAATTATATTGCTCTGTATTAATAAATACATTTTGTGGATCAGTTTTAATAGTTCTATATTACAAGGATCCACTTTGATTATATACTAACAGATTTGTTACCTTTACGATATATATATATATATATATATATATATATATATATATATATATATATATATATATATTGTCATCTACAGAAAGACTGTTTCACAGATCATCAGTGTGGCGAAACATCCAATTGCCTCAAGCCGGGAACAAAACCCCTACTGATTTGGTATCAGTTGGCAATTTCACCCCTAAGCCATTTTCGCGCAGCATGCATGAAGGTGAATTTAGATGTATTTAGTTATAGACAAACATGCCAGTGACCGGAGAACTCGATTTGTCTTAATGAAGAGTCTTGCATCAGCAGCAGTAATAGTCACTGTTTACAATTACACTTTTCTCCCCAAACAGCTAAACTGAAATATATATATTCAGTCAGATATCCATGCAACTGAATAATATATATATATATATATATATATATATATATATATATATATATATATATATATATGAAAAAATATATAGAAAATAGGAAAGAACTAGTTGGGTAAAAAAAATTGCTGATATAAAAAGTAGAGAATAATATAATTATTTATTTTAAAAATATGATTCCAACTCATGAGTTGGAATCATTTTTAAATAAAATATAATATAATATATATATATATATATATATATATATATATATATATATATATATATGTTTTAACAGGTCAAATGCATGTGAATGAGAATCAAATGACAAAACTTTTAAAAGAACAGAATTAATTTCTTCTTTTTTCTCTATATCTCATTCTCTGATTAGGTTTTAATGGAAGTGAAATGTTAGATTGATGAACATTACCTATTTGTTCTTTAATCCTATCATTCTGTTAGATACTGATCCATATTTAATCTGTATTTGATTCCAATATATACATATATATAGTGTGTGTGTGTGTGCCTTAATAACATAATGTGAAAAAATTATATGATAATTCAAAATGAGGTAAGAATTGAGAAAACCTGGTATTGCCAGGGGATGAATGTGGCTGAGAATCACTGAGATAGCCATGTCTACACATATGTATATACAAATTTGTCAATCCCTGTGATTAATATATCACAGAGCTGTTTCAGTTTATTTCTTGTTCTTAGTAAATTGCTACTGAAATAATGTCAGGTTTACAAACCATAAATAAAACTGAATTGAAATTAATTAAAATTTAATTTCTGTAATGAAACATTTAAAGTAAAAATAAAGTATTCGGCTGCTTAACATGAATCACCTTTTGTCTCACAAACATAAATTTTGTTTTTGTAAAATAAAATTTTTTTTCTAATGATGCCAGGTCATCAGAGAAACATAAAGTAAAAAAAAATCCAAACAGCCATATATATTCAGCTCTACAGAGATAAATTTTAACCCATATCCTTCTGGCATAAGTTTATATTGCTGCCTAATATTAAACATATCAATTATATATACTATAATTTTAGAAAGTTAAAATTTCACTGAAATATGTTGTAAAATTTTTAAATTTTCATCTGACATAAATAAAGTAAAAAGAAATTGTTATATATATAAAAAAAAAGTTTTTTCATTTTTTCATCTGATAAATAAATAAAAGAAAATTAAAATTTCACTGAAAAGTAAAATTTTCACTTTTCATAATAAATAAAATAAAATAAAATTGTTATAATATATATAAAAAAGGTATCAGTTTAAACTGACATATTTTCCCATATATAATAATAATAAACTATAATTTTAGAAAATTAAAATTTCACTGAAATATGTTGTAAAATTTTCACATTTTCATCTGACATAAATAAAAGTAAAAAGTAAAATTGTTATAATATATATAAAAAAAAGTAGGTGTCAGTTTAAACTGACATATTTTTCCATATATAATAATAATAAACTATAATTTTAGAAAATTAAAATTTCACTGAAATATGTTGTAAAATTTTCACATTTTCATCTGACATAAATAAAAGTAAAAAGTAAAATTGTTATAATATATATAAAAAAGTAGGTGTCAGTTTAAACTGACATATTTTTCCATATATAATAATAATAAACTATAATTTTAGAAAGTTAAAATTTCACTGAAATATGTTGTAAAATTTTCACATTTTCATCTGAAATTAAGAAAATATAAAATTTAACCTATATGGTCACGGCATATGAAAAAAATGAGTCATATCCTCCTGGTATCAGTTTAAACTGACACCTAATATTTTCATATATATAAACTATTATTATTATTGTTCTTGCATCACCTAAAGGAGGCTGGAGTGTTCAGCTGCTGAAATGTGAATATGATAATAAAGATGAGGACAACAGAAACATATGAATAAGTATAAGCAGTACCCTACAATATAACAACTACCCTGGGTACATGAAAACAGCTCCCACAAACTAGGACAGAAGGGTACGAGAGGATAATAATGCTCAGAAAACAACCTCGGTCTGTCTACCCTATATGAATGGATTATCAAAAAAAAATACAAAATATCTGTGGTCTATATAACATCATGATGATCTTCAGAAATGGTTCAGTGCTACACAGACACCTCTTCCAAGTAAGACCCCCCACTTAAAGGAGAATGTGATTAACAACTGTGTGTACACCATCTCATGCAGCTGTGGCAAGAAATATAAAGGCAAAACTAGCTGCCCTTTAAGATAAGACTGCAGGAGCCCTGTAAAGCCATAACATGAGAGAAAATAGAAAAATCAGACAGTTTAGATGTGGCACAAGGCCAATAGTAGGGGGCAACCAGTGAGGATCAAATTCACTATTCAGTCATAATTGTCCTAGTGAGACAAGCTTGTTTACCATTATACCATGTTGAGGAGCCGAAATGGTCACAGTTTAGGAGGCTGTGAAGGAAGGGTACCAGTTTAAACTGATATCAGGTGTATATAGCTTAAATTGGAACCACTATTTTTTTTTTCTGTTGAATGTTTATTTCAGGTACAATGCAAGCTTTATGATATATACCGTATACATACATGGTTACCAAAACTGTGACTTGGAACTGAATTGATTAGTTTTAATCCATATCCTACTGGTGTCAGGGGCACTCCAATATGGTGTAATGGTTAACAAGTTTATTTCACTTGATCAATTACAACTGAGTAGTCAATTTGATGTCCTACACGTTTTAGACCTTGTCAGGCATCTAAGTTACGTGTACAAAATCATTTCACGTTAAATTTACAGCAAGATGTGGCATCACTCTTTATAGCAAGTGAATGCAATCCAGAAATCAATATATAATAAAAATAAGAAATTTCAGCAGTTCATAAGATCAAATTTATAATTAGAGGAATTGATAAACAAACAATGAAAATCCAATGTAAATATTTGTTTCACAGTAGATGATTAGGTTGGCTAGTTAAACAACAATAAATCATTTGGGATTATTTAATGTTAATTATAATTTATTATTATTTAATGTTAATTATAAGTATTATAGAACAAAAACTGCAATGAATTATTGATAGGCAAGTATAGATTTGGTTTACATTTGAGACAAAAGGTAGGTATAGCTTTGATTAAGACTAGAGATAAAAATATCGATATGGGTCCGGTTTACACTTGACTCAATAGATAGACTTGGGCCTGGTTTACACATGAGTCAATACATGGACTTGGGCCTGCTTTACACTTGAGTCAGTAGATGGACTTGAGTCTGGTTGGCACTTGAGTCAATAGATGGACTTAGGTTTGCTTTACACTTGAGTCAATACATGGATTTGGGCCTGCTTTACACTTGAGTCAATAGATGGACTTGGGTCTGGTTTACAGTTGTGTCAATAGATGGATTGGGTCTAGTTTACACTTGAGTCAATAGATGGACTTGGGCCTGCTTTACACTTGAGTCAATACATGGATTTGGGCCTGCTTTACACTTGAGTCAATTGATAGACTTGGGTCTGCTTTACACTTGAGTCAATAGATGGTCTTGGGCTTGGTTTACACTTGAATCAATAGATGAACTTGAGCCTGGTTTACACTTGAGTCTGAATCTATTTAACTATTTGGAATTACCTTACTCCTAATCAGGGCCAGATAGTAGATGTCTATTATATAATATCAAAATAACATAAAGATATATTTGTAGTCACTTTCATTATTATCTAAATGATTAATTAATTAAAACCTACTAGAAATATATATTTTATATAACTCAGCTGTCAAAGCCTTATACCAAACAAAACTACCTAACAGTTGAAACAAAGAAAGAATGCCCTGCTTTTATTTCTTTCTTCATCATGATTGAAACACAGCGCACTTGAGATACCAATGTTCCCATAATCAGTTAGTGCTTATTTATAGACATCGGCTAACCACTCTCCATATTTCAAGACCAAATTTACACCTGACTTACTGATTAGATCCTTGGTTCTCTCTCTCTCTCTCTCTCTCTCTCTCTCTCTCTCTCTCTCTCTGATTAAAAACTCGCATACTGCAAAAGTGGGAAGGTAGTCAGATGAGAAACAGTGAGTGCTTATGTATTAATATATGAACAACCACACATTTTCACTTGGCGTGTTTCTGACCTTATCTGCGGGTTTTGATCAGTTTGACACACTGCACAAGTGTCCAGGTTAAGTTGGTCAACCGAGACGATATTTTACACATTTTCAACCTTAACCCTTCATCATGCCAGAATCATCTTTGTTAATTCCAATTAAATTATATGTTATTTTCTAATAAGATAATAACAACACAACACACTAATGGATAATCATGACTACATTTATATATAGTCATTAGTATATTTGCACCATTTACATTCAAACTATTGTCCTCATCTTTGTTGTTGTTATCACATTTTGGCCATTGTGCCCTAACGAAGAAAGACAAACAAATAACAGCAGTAACAGCACAAATGTTGTAAGGGGGTATTGAGTTTAGGGGAAACCCCTAACCGACTACTCTCCCAACCGTTAATAAGGGGAAGAGATGGGAGGTAACAAAATGACACGCCCTTAGAAGGCACAGCAACTTTAGGAACAAAATGCCCATGGGATTGACTTCACACGACACTGAGTCTTACCAACTGCCCACTTTTGACTGCTGGTTTTCCTACCAATTTTATTGACAGCTGACAGAAACCCAGATCTAGACAAGTTGCAGAAAGGCCCGTATCTGGACATGAAATCTTAGGCCTCTTTTGCATCTGTACTGATATGCATTCACCACAACTAATAAGCAGGCAGGTTTTTTTTTTTTTTTTTAAGCATTTCACCCCAAGCAAGGCAGGAAGCCACTAGGATGCAAGGGGTTACAGAAAATAGCAAGATCAGATAGAAGTGATAGAAGAAAGGATGAGGGTAGTAGATAGATTAAGGCAACTGGAGATGTCGATTGACATTACACTTGAATAGCTGGAGATTATAGCTCACAGGGAAACAGGAGAAGGGAAGGGAGTTCCACAGGCGAGAGGTGCGAGACGTGAAGCTATTAGAGTAGAAGAGATGGCTACATTTAGGAGTTTCGACAGTGAAGGGGTGAGAGTGGGATGCCAGCCTCGTAGGGTGCTGGAACTCATGACGTCTGGGAACCAGAGAATGCAGCTCCTCAGAGCAATTTCCATGAAAGTATTTGTAGAACAGACAGAGGGAGGCGACGGCGTGTCTGTGAGAGAGTGACTGTAGACGAGACGCCAAGGCAGGGCCAACCATATTGCATATCCGCTTCTGGAGCCTATCGAGAACCCCGAGGCAAACAGAAGGGGCGCCAGACCATATATGGCAGCAATACTCCATGAAAGGGCGAATTGTGGATTTGTATATCTGGAGGATCGACTCAGGGGAGAAAAAATTCCTAGTGCAGCTCAGGGAGCCAACTTTCCTTGCAGTGGACGAGGCAATTGACTCGATGCATTCACCACAACTAATCAACAGGCAGGTTATATTTAAGTGTGTGACAGAACTAATTTCAACTCGGATCCTCAAAAGAGTAATTTGTAGTTCAAGAGCCATGCTTAGTTTCTAATAAAAATTTCCCAAATAGTTCCATTTAGGTGTAAATATAGATGCTTAATTCGAAAATAACAAAGAAATTTTGATATAATCTATCATTTTGGAATTATTGACAATAAAATTTCGGACTCATTTGCATCGCAGTGGGTAAAGTTGAAATTAATTCTGCATCCCGTTTAAGGCTCCAAGTTCTCTTCAGAGAATTGTCCTACAAGACACTGGTAGCTTGAACTAGTGAATTAAAGCATTAGTTCATGAATTTGGTGACATAATAATTATGAGTTCAATCCCTGGGCTGGGCTGGGCTGGGCTGGGCTGGGCTGGGCTGGGCAGTGTGTACTTGGACTCAGTGGAAATGAGCAAGCAATAACTGACCACTACTAAAAATAAGAACTAGATGAGATATCCCTAGACATGGGCAGTGGAACAAGAACAGTCTACCCTTGTAGATTAAATAAAGGGTTCAGTTCAGAACTTCTATCTTGCTTGGGGGTAAAATGATTAAAAAAGAAGGAACAAAAATGTATAATAATTAATAAATGTATATATCTGCTTATTCTTCATTTAAGATAAATAATTATCATCATCCAATGTTTGTGCAAGTGCTTCTCCAAAAACCCTACCTCAAAAATAACTTAAAATGTTCACAGAATAAAAAACATGCAGATATCAGTTATCTAAACACAGTTTCAGACAGCAAATACTAATGTCAGGGTGACATATAATTGTTAGTTCAATCCCTGAATTGGGCAGTGTGTGCTTGGACTCAGTGGAAATGGGCAAGCAATAACTGAGCAGTACTAAAAATAAGAACTAGACAAGATATCCCTAGAAGTGGGCAATGAGATGAGAACAGTATATCCCTTTAGATTAAATAAAGGGGTCAGTTCAGAATTTGCTGTTGGTTACTTTTATAATGTCAACAAACACTCATTGCTACTTTTGTGATGCCAATGAATATTCGTTGTCACTTTTGTAGTGCTCTTGTAGCAGAGCCTTTGTAATCGCAAATACAACTATAATGCACCGCTGAACAATGCTGATGTCAATGCCTTTGAATAGTACTTGCACTAATAGCACTTGCTCTGTTGAACAATGCTGATGTCAATGCCTTTGAATAGTACTTGCACTAATAGCACTTGCTCTGTTGAACAATGCTGATGTCAATGCCTTTGAATAGTACATGCACTAATAGCACTTGCTCTGTTGAACAATGCTGATGTCAGATGCCTTTGATTAGTACTTGCACTAATAGCACTTGCTCCGTTGAACAACGCTGATGTCAATGCCTTTGAATAGTACTTGCACTAATAGCACTTGCTCTGTTGAACAATGCTGATGTCAGATTCCTTTTGAATAGTACTTGCACTAATAGCACTTGCTCCATTGAACAATGCTGATGTCAGATTCCTTTTGAATAGTACTTGCACTAATAGCACTTGCTCCTTTGAACAATGCTGATGTCAGATTCCTTTTGAATATTACTTGCACTAATAGCACTTGCTCCGTTGAACAACGCTGATGTCAGATGCCTTCAAATATCACTTGCATTAATAGCACTTGCACAATAATTATCGCTTGAATAGTAATCACCATATAGTTATCAGTATAGAGAAATAGTATAATGGATAGAGTAGAGAAATAGTATAGTGGATAGAGTAGAGAATAGTGGTCCATATAGTATAGAGGATAGAACAGAAATTCTTCTACACTCAATAACCCCTTGTGTCTTAGTGCCTTGCACGGGGTGGAACTATTTAAAAAAACATGAAAAACACTGCATTTTATTAAGATAAACTATGATTTCATATCATTAGAATATTGTTGTACTAAAATATCATAGATTCAATACAAAGCAATATTTTGACACTATTTACTCTAAATTATTTTTACTTGTAAGAGAGACAGATAGGTCTGTCAAAGTAAAACTGGCAGCTGCTCTCTAGTGTGATTAAATGTATCAAGTAAATGGCTTGTAAATTTGAATGCCTCCAAAACAAAATTGCTTTTATTTAATCACCATTGAGAACACTTTCTGCCTTCCATCAGTATGGCTGATGCTAACCTCCAGGAAAGTGACTTTTTGCACCTTTTCCACTGACATGAAATGGAGTGATTATATTGATTATGTCAAATAAATTGCTAGGTCTAATTTTCCTACTATAGACCTTGAGATTTTTTACAAAAGTGTATGTAATATCATCAGCCCTGACCTGGCATCTCATCTTGAGTCACTTTCCCAACACCATGACATGGCTTTCCTCTGTCTTTTCTAGAAATATATTTATGTGGTGGAGGCATGGTGGAGTAATTGATAGTGGCTCAGATGGAATTTGAATTCCAGTCAAATCCATTACATTCACTTACATGCTAATACACTTGAGAAAGGCATGAATCCTCTTCATCTCCCCCAGTTATGCGTAAATAGCAGGACAAACTGGGTTCTATAGACTTGGATAGCAACTGGTCTACCGCAGAAAGAAATGGCAACCTCTTGCGGGAAAAAAATCTACCTTGTCAGTCATGTATTGAAAAATACATGATCGCATAAGTGCATATCACACATGGAACATAACTGACTGACTATGAGTAAATAGCAGGACAAACTGGGTTCTATAGCCTTGGATAGCAACTGGTCTACTGCAGAAAGAAATGGCAACCTCTTGCGGGAAAAAAATCTACCTTGTCAGTCATGTATTGAAAAATACATGATCGCATAAGTGCATATCACACATGGCACATAACTCACTGACTATGAGTAAATAGCAGGACAGACTGGGTTCTATAGCCTTGGATAGCAACTGGTCTACCACAGAAAGAAATGGCAGTTGAGTGAGAGACTACTAAATCTCTTCATATCACCAAAGATGAACTGAAGGCAAGGATTATGGCAGCATTCACTAACTTAAACACAGAGACAGTCCAGAACTTTTGCAGAAGATTCTGAAGTTGCCTGGAGGCTGTGGTTGAAACCAATGGCAATTTTATTGCATAAATTTACTCTGTAGTATTTCAAGATATTTTTGTGTAATTTTGGTAAATGTATCTGTTTAAATTAAATCTCAATGTTATTTTCATTTTTGCATCATTTAGACGGCAATTTATCCATCGGACCCTGTATAGTTAAATACTTTTTTCATTTTTATTTATAACAGAGTTGCTATGTATGATGTTATTTCCTTTTTTAATGTATTTTAAATTTGTCATCATCCTGCATTGCCCCGTAGCGAGCTTTTCTCCATCTTTCTCTCCCTTGCACTACCTGCCAAAAATAAAAATGTTTTAAGATTATATAATTATTTATATTAATTTACATATCTTTAGATTAAACTTATTATATCTTATCCACCTGACACTGAAGTTACATAAATTACGTCTTGTCTTTTTATTTTTATATGCAAATGTTTTCTCCAGTGAATTTATTAATATACCACTAATAATGTCAAAACTGACAAAACATATATTTATTTTGATGTTATATATTCTAATGCAATAAATAACATCAATAGTGTTGAGAAAAATAACTTGGCAATATTCTCAAAAAAGCAAGATGACATAATATTAATACATACGTAAGTACTTTCTGTAGATATGTACATTAATATGTATATATATATATGTGTGTGTGTGCATATGTGCCTGTGTATTATTTTTTGTTATTTTTTTTTTATATATTTGTTAGCCTGCTGGAATGAAGCCATCTTCCTTGCTTGCCAAAAAACATTTTTTGCCAAAAAGTTTACAAGCTGACTTTGTAGAACAAGGATTATTATTTGTGACTGTTAACAAAAGGGCCCTTGAAAACCCCGTGATCACAGTTTCTGGTAGCTAGCGAAGGATGATGTAAGAACAACATGGCTGTAAATTATTAAATGCTTTTCTAATTTATTTTTTATAAAACAGTTAAGTTATAGATACATATTACAACTAAAAATCAAAATCTAAATTCCAAATAAATCCTACAATCACACACACATGCATATAAGGATTCACATACATAAACACACACACACACACACACACACATATATATATATATATATATATATATATATATGATGTGGATCATGATTACGATTCCAATGTAATAAATTATAACCATGGAATATTAGAGTTTGAGTCTTTTATATTATATTCTTACTCTGTCCAGGACATTGAGTTCTACCTGGATTCTATCCTCTTGGGAATTTATGTATATATATATATTTGGTTGAATTGATGTGAGTTTGTGACCCTGGGTTTCACACTTTTGCGATCGTCAGACAAACTGATTAATTTTTAAAAATTTTGAGTTTATGTAGATTGCGTGTATTGGTGTTATGGGAGTGGGGGAATCGTTTTCGTGATGACATTGTGCTAACGCAAACAAAGATGCATGATCATCTATATATATATATATATATATATTTATATATATATATATACATATTGACCACTAATATATATATATATATATATATATATATATATATATATATATATATATATATCATATTAGTGGTCAATATGTATACCACTAATAATGTCAAAACTGACAAAACATATATTTATTTTGATGTTATATATTCTAATGCAATAAATAACATCAATAGTGTTGAGAAAAATAACTTGGCAATATTCTCAAAAAGCAAAGATGACATAATATTAATACATACGTAAAAGTACTTTCTGTAGATATGTACATTAATATGTATATATATATATGTGTGTGTGTGCATATGTGCCTGTGTATTATTTTTTTGTTATTTTTTTTATATATTTGTTAGCCTGCTGGAATGAAGCCATCTTCCTTGCTTGCCAAAAACATTTTTGCCAAAAAGTTTACAAGCTGACTTTGTAGAACAAGGATTATATTGACCACTAATATGATATATATATATATATATATATATATATATATATATATCATATTAGTGGTCAATATATATATATATATATAAATATATATATATATATATATTTATATATATATATACATATTGACCACTAATATGATATATATATATATATATATATATATATATATATATATATATGTCTGATTGAATAAATTACAAACATTATGTCTGCTTATTTTTATCATAATCCTTTCATATTCACAAATATTTTTCTATATATTACAATTAAATAAGACAAGAAATGCATTGTAGCAGTCAGAATCACTTTTAGGTGTGCAACTGGTAAGGCAAAAACTATGTGAAGCTATCCATTACTGAATTATTTTCTTTTGCATTTAAATGCTACGGCTTACAGTTATGCTTTAGAATTCATTAGAATGTTAAATGTCATCCATTATAGAATTTTTTTTATGTTCTAATGAACACTAAAGCATAGCTTTCAGCCATGGCATTTAAACACAAAAAAAATATTTCAGGGGGCCTATATCAAGTGCCTTGAAGAGGTAGTGCTGTCCTGGGTCAAAAATTCGGTTGCTGGAAGAGCCGATGCCTGGCACTAGGAAACTGCACCATGCAACACAAGCAGGAGAATCCAGTTATGGCTGTCAGGCAATTTCTGCGACCTCATCACCCCTTACATCTGGCCACTTAACTCCCCAGACTGCAACCCCCTTGATTATTATGTGTAGGGTGCAGTTGAACAAGAGACCAACAAAACTCCTTGTAATACCAAAGTTGAACTGAAGGCAAGGATTATGGCAGCATTCACCAACTTAAACAAGGAGACCGTCCAGGAGAGATGCAGGAGATTCCAAAGTCATCCAGAGGCCGTGGTGGAAGCCAATGACTATTTTTTTATTGAATAAATTTACTCATTAGTATTTCAAGTTATTTTTGTGTAATCTTGGTAAATATATCTGTTAAAAGGAAATATCAGTTTTTTTTTTCATTTTTGCATAATTCAGATGACAATTTATCCATCGCACCTTGCGTGTATTCATACATGCAAATACACACACACACACACATATATATATTTATAAATTTATTCATTTAAAAATATGTTTCCATTGCTACACAGGAATTACCATGTTTCAAAAACAGACACTAAAAACTTCAAATTTAATTATAGAATTAAATTAAATTTTGGAATATATATATGTATATATGTAATGAACAAAAATTTTATACCACAGAATTTATATATTGTTTTAAAAATGCTGGAGCACATTCTTTTTCTTTAAAAGGAACCTTTTTCATCCAACATTTATTCAGAAAGATTGATTGGGAAATAAAATACAAACATACAGAAGAAAAAATAGATTTATTACTAAAACAATAAATCGATGTAAATAAGCTGCTAGTGAGTATAAAGCAGAAAAGGTTTTCTATTCATGATCCATCCATGAGACATAGAGAACAATGAACAAAGTCAGTTGATAAAGTTTGACATGAACAACTTGTAAAAAACATAAATGCTTAGTCAACTGGACTTTGTGCAGTGCCCTAAACAGCTAGTGTTAGAGGATTCTAACAGTCTACCTCAAGAAGAGGAGGAAGTAATGGACACAATATTTGACACCTTCAATATGCAAAGGCCTCAAGCAATTTCAGAACCATGAAAATCAAGCAGAAAAAGAAAATTTACAGAGCCTTTGATGATTAATCCGAAGAGGAAAAAATATTAAAGACCCCTGTAAGGTAAAAACTTGGGAGGGGTGTGTCATGGGTCCTTACCTAGATCGAAAGAATGAACTTTTCCTAACGTTTTATATACTACGCCTCTCAAGAGAGACGGACGGTATTGAATCAAGTCACCTGCAGTTTCTGACTGTGTTCGACTTCTGTCAAACTCTCTGCTTTGGCAGAGAGGAACCCGGACAAAGCTTTGCCAAAGGGCAAAGTTTTGTCTGGGGAGGTAGACAGGCCCTGAACCTGTCTAGGCGGGTTCAAAGGGTATATTTTTGGCCGAGCCTACAGGCTCGGAGAAATCCACATTAAACTCGGCCTTGTGCCACATACATTCCTCGTGGGGGGACTGTTAAATATTGGTAGTGAATTGAGTCGAGCTGATAGTAGTTCACTTCAAACCAGTCTGACAGTCTTACTAACACCTCTCACTTCTTGTATGATTTCTCGTGTAATATATTCTTTGTTATTTCTACTGTTGTGTTTCGTGTTGTTCTTCCATGGTCCTAACCTTGGACCATAACAGTTAGTCAGACTGTTTCAATATGTAACCACGATTATTCACTAAATGTCATCCAATTGCTGACTCACAAACTGCCCCACATAATCAGCCTCACACTGACATTTAAATTTGTAAATTACAGAACTGCTTTACAGGTAAGACAAACCATCCTTAGTGAAAGATGGGAACACAGGAATAGTATCAAAGACAACACGCAGCTCAATAGTCGAAAAGCTAGAAGTCACACATTGGTAAGAGTCTGACTACTCCTACCCAACCATGGTAGTTTTAAAAGACAAGGAGATATCAGTGTTATTATTATGTAAAAGACAAGGCCCAAAAAATACAGGAACCTTAAAACTCTTAACTTTACTTTTATTTGAGAATAAAAAATTTTAGTCTTAGCCATCTCCTGGTCAGTTTCTACTGCCACAGACGATGAACAGTAATGATTATTTGGGCCTTATTCTCCTTAAAATCAAAACAATTTTCTTATGAGTTACAATTAAAAGAAATATGAGTAAAGTAGTAAGCAACAAAAGTCACCTCGCTACTCCTTAACTTTTCTTTCTCCAATCTTCATTTTATTCACAGCAATTTCTGTAATCTAGAATTTTTTCTCTGGTTCTCTAGATAGATTGGCTCTTTGTGAAGCTAATTTAAACTTTTCTATCACTAGCAATGAATTATCTGTTTCTTTTTCTCAAAAATGATTCTAAAAAAGATTCTAGGATACAAATGCATGGCCTTGGTATTTACATCTGGGAAAATCTTCCAATGGCAAGAATATTGTCTCTTGAGTCTCGAGACGATTCTTTCATGTGCTTTCAACTTTCTTTATTGCACTCTGTTAGCTATCTCTTTTGCTTCATTGCTTCCCCTCCTTCTCAGGACTGTAGTAGATCAGACAAAATATTTAACAGTATAGAAATGGCTCTGTCTCTCACTACATTCATTTGCAAACATATTTGTGTTTGGTAATTTTAGTATCTGTCTATATTTCTGAGATGAGGTACTATGTACACTATTTACATTGTTCGGACTATTGTCCTCATCTTTCTTGCCATATTTGTCACATTTTGGCCGTTGTATGCTCCGGCCTCCTTCAGGTGGTTGGAATGTCGAACTGAACCCTTTATTTCACTCACTGGGGTAGACTGTTCTAGTTCCACATGCCATGTCTAATGGATATCAGTTATCAGTTATCTCCTGTTAATTCACCTCTCCAAGTTCTCCACTGCCATTGAGTATTGAACTCACACTCTTTGGGTCCTGTCACTGGATTTAACCAATGTCTTTATCCACTGTGCCATGTGTCCTTGGTGATTTTAATGTTCATGTCAAGTGGCTTAATCATTCTAATGTTACTGGTATTGCCAGTATTTAAACTTTGAATTTGTTATCATCTTCTGCTGAAGAAATAGAATGTTTTGCTTGTAAATTCTTTTCCATTCTTACTCTTGACTCAACTGGAATATCCTTGCCTGACTTTCTACATAGAAATGAGTCTCAATTGAGTGACATGCATATAAATCTGTCCATGAAATCTGTTGTCATCTCTAAACTGGATCCCCAGAAAGCATATGGACTTGATGCTATCCCTGTAATAGTTCTTAAGAAATGTGCTCCTGAACTGGCTCCTGTTCTCTCTAAACTCTACAATAAATGCCCTGTTGCTTCTTGCTACCACTTTCTGTCATAGTACTAGAGTTTCTAATCAACTTTGAATTGATTAAGCATCTCACATCACGCAGTCTCCTTTCAGACAAGCAATATGGTTTTTTGCTTCTCTTGGTCAACAGTAATTTAGAAACAAAAAAAGAAAAAAAATGTAGGAAAACCAAGAAAGTATATACAAGAATGAATTTTAAATACCTAAAAATGTATGCCACAAGGATCTGATTAAACTGCTCAGCAACCTCGATATATTCGGGAAAGATATCAGAATAATCAAGAATCTATACTGTCAGCAAACAGCATGCATGTGCATAGGGAACGAGTTCAGTGAATATACAAAAATAGAAAGAGGCATAAAGCAAGGATTTAAATGCAACACCAATAGCCACTGTCTGTCTTCCTGAATCCTCTTCTTTTATTGTCCTTTCTCCACACTATAGTCTTCTCATTCTCTTTTATTGAGTAATCCCTTTGTATCCAAGTAGCATTACCATTTTGCTTCAGGTGAAATGATTTAAAAAAATAAATAAATAAAAAATAATAGATTGAAATAAATAAATAAAAAATACTAGATAAATAAATAAAATACTAGATAAATAAAATACTAGATAAATAAATAAAATTAATAAAATACTAGATAAATAAATAAAATAAATTAAAATAAATAAAATAAAATAAATAAATAAAATAAATAAGTAAAAATAAATAAATAAATAAAATAAAATAAATTAATAAAATAAAATTAATAAAATAAAATTAATAAAATAAATAAATAAATAAATAAAATAAATAAAAATAAAATAAATTAATAAAATAGTAGATAAATAAATAAAATACTAGATAAATAAAAATACTAGATAAATAAATAAAAAATACTAGATTGAAATAAATAATAAATAAAATAATTAATAAATAAATTAATAAATTAATTAATAAATAAAATTAATAAAATACTAGATAAATAAATAAAATAAATTAAAATAAATAAAATAAAATAAATAAAATAAAATAAATAAATAAATAAATAAAATAAAAATAAATAAATAAATAAAATAAATAAATAAAATAAAATAAATTAATAAAATAAATAAAATAAAATTAATAAAATAAAATTAATAAAATAAATAAATAAATAAAATAAATAAATAAAATAAAATAAATTAATAAAATACTAGATAAATAAATAAAATACTAGATAAATAAAATACTAGATAAATAAATAAAAAATACTAGATTGAAATAAATAATAAATAAAATAATTAATAAATAAATTAATAAATTAATTAATAAATAAAATTAATAAAATACTAGATAAATAAATAAAATAAATTAAAATAAATAAAATAAAATAAATAAAATAAATAAATAAAATAAATAAATAAATAAAATAAATAAATAAAATAAATAAAATAAAATAAATTAATAAAATAAATAAAATAAAATTAATAAAATAAAATTAATAAAATAAATAAATAAATAAAATAAATAAATAAAATAAAATAAATTAATAAAATACTAGATAAATAAATAAAATACTAGATAAATAAAATACTAGATAAATAAATAAAAAATACTAGATTGAATTTGTCACTGTGCAGTGTTCAATTTACATGCGTATTATACATGACTGAATTAAGAGCATTGACAAGAAAGGAGAATAATTAAAAGAATAAGTATTTATTGTGTAAAATAGATGTTTTGTCAACATCAGGCTACAGATATATTGATTTGCTTACATAGATGCTTGGCCATTGAGAAATAACACAGGTAATTTGACAATTGAAAGGTATTTTCTTTCATAAAAACAATGCTGTTATTTTTACCGATACCATGGTTATTTCTAGAATCTTTAGTATATACTTTTTTTGATGGTTAAAAATGCCTTTGGTTCCTGAGGGTCTTGGCAATGTTAACAACATAAGATATGCAGATGACACAGTGTGGATAACAAACAAAGAAAGGAAACTACAAGAACTCCTACAGTAGGTAGTGAAGGAAAGCGAGAAGAAAAGACTAAACTACGTTAGGTATGTTAAAACGTACAATCTTAACAACATAAGATATGCAGATGACACAGTGTTGATAACAAACAAAGAAAGGAAACTACAAGAACTCCTACAGTAGGTAGAAAAGGAAAGCAAGACAAAGGACTGAACTATGTTAGGTATGTTAAAACGTACAATCTTAACAACATAAGATATGCAGATGACACAGTGTTGATAACAAACAAAGAAAGGAAACTACAAGAACTCCTACAGTAGGTAGAAAAGGAAAGCAAGACAAAGGACTGAACTATGTTAGGTATGTTAAAACGTACAATCTTAACAACATAAGATATGCAGATGACACAATGTTGATAACAAACACAGAAAGGAAACTACAAGAACTCCTACAGTAGGTAGAAAAGGAAAGCAAGAAGAAAGGACTAAACTATGTTAGGTATGTTAAAATGTACAATCTTAACAACATAAGATATGCAGATGACACAGTGTTGATAACAAACACAGAAAAGAAGTTCCAAAATCTACGACAGAAGGTAGCAACAGAGAGCGAGAAGAAGGGATTAAGCATAATCTACAAGAAGACAGAGTGCATGGTTCTCAGTAATAGGTAGAGCCCAAAATGTGATTTGAAGTTTGGGAACACTAGAATCAAGCAGATGCAGAAGTTTAAATACCTGGGAAGCGTCTTGACAGACGGACGGTCAGTGAGACTCTGAGGTAGGTAAGTGTATTGGGATGGCCAAGGACACATTCCAAAAGCTGGGCAGAGTACTGCAAGACAGGAGGATTACTTTGGTAACAACTGAACTGTTATGTGACATCTGTCATTCTTTACAGCAGCAAATGTTGGAAGATTTCCTCAAAGATGAAGAAGAGACTCGAGGCAACAAAGATGTGGTTCTACAGAAGGATACTAAGGATATCATAGACTGAGCGTGTGAGCAACGATCAGATCTTAGAGAGGTTACAAACAAGGAGGAGGCTTATACTTAACATCAGGAAGAGGCAGCTGAAGTTTCTGGGACACATAATGAGGAAGAAGGACCTGGAGAAACTGATACTCACAGGTCGAAGAGAGACAAGGGAAAACAATGTGTGACATACCTGGTGGGCTTAAGCAAGTGGATAACAGAATGTAGTTTGTGGGGTGGGAGAAGCAAAGGGAAGGTGTTTGTTGAGAGCTGCAAGGGATAGAGGGAGGTGGAGAGCCATGATTGCCTATATCCTAAAAGGACATGACACATAAAAAGAAAAGGTCAACAGTAATTGCTGAAAACATCTATCAAGGTGTCAGATAAGAATGGCAAAGCTTGGGCTGTTACTTTGACCAGGTTTGACAAAGTGGTTTCCCTAACAAGTTGAAAGGTTAGATGAATTTTTGATCTGATTCAATCTTTCTTATCAAACCACAAGATGAATGTTGTCTTGAATGGCTACTTTTCTAGATCTTTTTGAATTAATGCAAGTGTTCCCCAGGGTTCTATCCATTTTCATCAAGATTCTATTCTATAGATTCTAGATTGCCATATTCACGATGTTTCAGCCGACGTACATTCCGGCTTTCATCAGATGACTGGAATTTCAAACTGAACTCTTTATTTTGTTCATCATATAAGAACCAGTAAAATGGAATGTTAGAGGAAAAAATCATTAACAACAACAAAATTGCAATATGAGCTCTGGTAAAAAATGGTTACTGAGACATTAAGTTTATAAGTCCCAAAAATTCATACACTGATGTCCAAAAAGGACAGTTGGTTGGATCCAGTGACTTGACCCCAAAAATTGTGTGTTCAAAACCTGGCTACTGCAGTGTTGAACAAAACATGGTGAGTTGAGTTAAAGGGAGATAACTGAGACATCCATAAGCATGTAGAACAAGAACAATCTGCCCCTGTTTACAACCCTTTAGATGTCATCAGTTCTCAGCTAGGTATCTATGCTGATGACACAATTATTTACTTCTATTTTAATGGCAAGTCTGATCAGTTCTATAAGGTCAAACTGGCAGATAATCTAAAAATTACCTACAATTTGTTGTTAACAGAGGCAAGAAATGGTTTGTTAATTTTAATAACACGATAATGAAACTGCTTTCTTTTAATCACTATAACAAACATTTTTTGCCTTCCACCAAACTGGCTGATGCTAACCTCCAGGTGAATGACCCAATGCATCTTCTTGGGTTAATTTTTTCCACTGAAATGAATTGGAAAGATATTGAATTAATTGCTAGGTCAGCTGATAAGAAAGTTGGTTCACTGTGTCATGCTAGACAGTTTTTCTTACCAGAATCTATCTTACACATTTATAAGTTTACCATTCATTCCATGCATTGAATATTGCTGCCACATCTGGTTCGGTGCTTCTGCTCTACATTTAGAAATTCTTCATAAAATCCAAAGAAGAAATTGCAACATTATCAGTCCTGACCTGGCATCTCTGTTTCAATCACTTTCTCATCACAGTAATGTAGCTTCCCGGTGCCTTTTCTATAAATATTTTCATGTCAATTTTTCTGATGAACATCCCTTTTTTGTACCTTGACTTTATGAACGAAAGAGCAGTACTTGATTGCCAGCTAGGACTCATCATTTTACGGCTGAAATTACTAGATGTAACTATAAGTTCTATGCTAATAGTTTTTTCTCTAACCCTTTTCACTTGTGAAACTCTCTTCTGTTTTCTTGCTTTCAAGTCAATTTTGATCTTCAAAAATTTAAATGCAATAGCAATCACCCTTGAGGACCCAATATTATGTCCCCAGTAATATATCATGAATAATTTGATTACAACTGAAATTGTCCATGAAATATCTGATGGCATAAAAGATACACGTGCATCTTAGATACTCACCCATTCCAGCAGGATATATTCTAGTGTATTTACGTGATGGGCAGCTTCATATGAAAGTTAATTTCTCTGTTGCCTTAACATTCTTTTTGATAGGAATGTGTTGGCATATATTTAGGCATGATGGATCAGCTGGTGCGAACATTCATTATCAGTACTTTATGATGATTGCATTTAAAACACTGTTATGAATAATAATAATAATAATAATAATAATAATAATAATAATAATAATAATAATCGAAAAAATGTGGCACATGAGAATATCAACAATTCCACTTGTAGATGAAGCCTTCGGATTGATTGGAAAATAGATTCATTGAAGGGATTCATGGTAGCCCATGCCTTAAAGAAATACAAAAAATTGTTCATACGAGTATAATTGTTCTTATGAAGGGCTTTATCTATGTAAAATGTGTGTGATTTTTTTTTTTTGATTTTTTTGATTTTTATTTTTTTTTCAAAATTGCTCATTAGAAAATGTCATGATGTAATCTCTGACCTTAGATCTCCAGTCAGGACCAGGAAAGAAATGATTACACACTAGAAATTAAAGGAAATAAAATAATAATAATAATGATTGTAAGGATCAATTCATAATTAACAAAATTATTTTTGATTTTTATCATAACAGACGCAAAAACCTGTCAATAGCCTGGATAGATTACAAAACGGCTTTTGACAATCTTCTTCATAGTGGGATAGAGGAATGCTAGAGGACATTTAAAATTTCACCAATAATCAGAATTTTCTTATGTCATGTGGAAAACAATGTTAATTCAGAACATGAATGTCACAGATATAAATTCCAGAGATGTTAACATCAAATGTGAAATCTTTCAAAAAGATTCATTATTTCCCTATGTTGTTTTGTTTGGTACTGATTCTGTTAAGTAAGCTCATAAATAAAACAAACTGCGAATATGTTGTATCCTGTTGGTACTCCCAAATTTTTTAAAAACAAAGCTGAACTTGCGATCAATGTAAAAGTGATTTAGTATATAAAATGGCCTCAAAACATTGAAAAATATAGTTTGGCAGCCCAGATGACTAAGATCAAAGTGTTGTATCTCTTCCAACAGCTGGACCATGGCTCCAGCCATCAACAGCATTTGCAGCCAACCATCATTAGCTTCCATTCAAGCCAGCTCCAGCCATCCTTGCCAACAGCATCAATATGCAATAAGCCATCCTTTTCAGGACAACACTTTTCAGCAACTGTCCTTTTCAGAACAACAGTCTGTATAGACTACAAAACTCTGCTTTTCAGGACAACACTCTTCAGCAACTAGAAAGCTCCCCTTTTCAGGACAACATTCTTCAGAGACTATAAAACTGTCCATTTTAGGACAACACTCTTCAGCAACTATAAAACTTTGCTTTTCATGATAATGCTTTTCATATACTACAAAACTCTGCTTTTCAGGACAACACTCTTCAGCGACTAAAAGATTGTCCTTTTCAGAAAAATGCTTTGCATAGACTACAAAACTCTGCTTTTCAGAATAATGCTTTTCAGCGACTAAAAGACTGTCCTTTTCAGAAAAATGCTCTTCAGTGACTAAAAACTCTCCTTTTCAGGACAATGCTCTTCAATGGCTACAAAACTGTCTTTTTTCAGAAGAATGTTCTTCAGTGACTACAAAACTGTCCTTTTCAGGATAACATTCTTTATAAACTACAAAACCATCCTTTTCAGGACAATGCACTTCAGGGACTACAAAACTGTCCTTTTCAGGATAACATTCTTTATAGACTACAAAACCATCCTTTTCAGGACAATGTTCTTCAGTGACTACAAAACTGTCCTTTTCAGGATAACATTCTTTATAGACTACAAAACCATCCTTTTCAGGACAATGCTCTTCAGGGACTACAAAACTGTCCTTTTCAGGATAACATTCTTTATAGACTACAAAACAATCCTTTTCAGGCCAATGTTCTTCAGTGACTACAAAACTGTCCTTTTCAGGATAACATTTTTATAGACTACAAAACAATCCTTTTCAGGACAATGCTCTTCAGGGACTACAAAACTGTCCTTTTCAGGATAACATTCTTTATAGACTACAAAACCATCCTTTTCAGGACAATGCACTTCAGGGACTACAAAACTGTCCTTTCCAGGACAATGCTCTGCACAGATTACAAAACTCTACTTTTTCAGGACAATGCTCTTCAGCGACAACAGATACAGAGATATTTTTTTGCCTAATGCACTGCAACTGTAAGAAAATCCATCAACAAAAATAATTTTGTTGATGGATTTTCTTTAATAAAAATAAACTTGACAATATATTTTTTTACTCAATTTTTCTTTTTGTTTGTTGTTGTCTTCTGTCATTCAATATCTGTTTGCGGGCCAGCATACCACCTCACAACTGATATAAAATGTATAGAAAAACTATGAACAATCTTCACTGAATGAACAAATTGAAACTCTTTTGCAAAAAATGATAATCAACTGCAAATCCTTCTTCAAATTTTCAGACAATTAAATGAGGACCTCAAAATGGAATTTCAGCTTAACAAACATGCCAAGTCTACATTTGTCAAAGGAAAACTATCAAGCATATCCTAGATAGGGATACTGAAATAAAAGAATTAGAACCTGAGTGGAGTTATAAGCATTTACGCGTTTTAGAAGCAAATAGAATTAAACAGTTATTAATGAGCAAAAAATTATGATAAGAATGATTACAGGGTGTGAAATTCTGAAAACAGAGCCAATGACCAGAAACAAAATTGAAGCCAAAAACTCAATAATCACATGCATCTTGAATATTATTAATTGGTCTACCGCTGAGGTAAACAAAGTTGATGCCAAAATACAAAAGCTTCTCATTATGCATTTCAGGCACCACTCAAAATCAGACATTGACCAATTGCATCTTCCAGAAACAGAAGGTGGTTGGAGATTAATTCAACTGCAACTATCATTGAAAAGAGTAACTATGGGCCTTTTTGTTTGCTTGCAATTGACTTTACAAGTGCCTACATGTTAACCACTTCTCTCCCAGTTATGTTGGGGAAAACATTTAATTTTTAGACAGTTTTTTTTTTATTTGTTCTTCATACAGTATCTAAGAAACTGAGGTACCTTGAAGTACCCTATTGATGGCTAACACCTCTACCAAATGTATGAGTTGACTCAATTGGACTCAATTCTGGCTCAGAAGGGCATAAAAAGAATCAAGATCAGCATATGAACATGTCTGTCGCTGGGTTTTGGGAGATTATGTTTTGAATGTGTTTATTTGTCTGTGTCTGAAAAAGTGGCTTTCGGTAAAAAATGTCTATACATGTCTACACCAGAGAAGGGGTTAAAAATGGATCTAAAACATGAAGGTATCACAAAAAAAAAATGAAGTCTCTGACAAAAGACTCCATAACATATTTTTGGGAAATGCAGCTAAACTATAAAAAATATAGGCCATCTCACATTGTTTTGTGATGTCAACCAATACTCATTGTCACTTCTCTAATGCTCATTGTAGTAGAGACTTTGTAATCTCAGATACAACACTTGCACTAATATTACTTGCTTGATAATACTCACTTGAATAGTAATCCATATAGGAATAGAGGATAGAGTACAAATAGTGATCCGTATAGGAATAGAGGATAGACTATAAATAGTGATCCAAATAGTAATAGAGGATAGCCTAGTAATGGCGATTGTTTTGATATCATGCTACTACCCACTGATACATTTCTTCCATGGTCACACGATCCATTAGTTCAATAATATGATTGGCTGTGTTTTCTCACTGGCGATCTATGCTCAAACTCAAGTGTTGACAGTGACTCTTTATTCCTATATAACACATTGATAGATGGCTTCTACTGATAATGATGGAAGAGTCCATTATAAAGTGATGGTGGACGAGACCCAAAACTGGGTGCAAAATGGATGTTTTTGAGCACCAACAGAAAGACGCCGAATCCAACACACATTGAAAGGACGTGTTTTAGATTACTCCAGACCGGAGATGCCAAGATGAATATAGAGCGATGACACTTGTCTCCAGACCCCTCAAAACAGGAAATGCTGAACTGAATAATGAGACAACATGCAGATAATAGAGCAGAACATGAAACACCGATAAGTATCGACTATTTCAAACAGATATTTAATTGGATTTTGTCCCTAAAGCTTTGACAGTAACTGCTAAAAGAATGTTTTTAGGAGTTTTATCTGTTCTCTTTCATGTTATATAATGTGTTTCTTATATAAAGAATGTTATTACAATGTTCAATTGTCAATTTCTTTGTTTATCAAACCATGACCCTGTAGGGGAGGTTATTAAATTTCCCACAGAACAAACCAGAACCTGGAGAAAATGTATCCCCATCTGACAAAGCAAAACAAATAAAAAACACAGTAAAATAAATTGGCCTTAAAAACACTAGAGAAAAATGGAAGAAAAAAAAATCAACAAAGAAAATATTCTATTGTTCTTTTTATCATAAAATAAATTTTTTTTAGGTTTTGCTTAATGAAAGTTTACAGGCTGATTGTTATATTCATTGGCAATATTTTAGACATATCTACAATTCAAAATGGCTGCCCTTTCTTTTCACCATCAAATCTTTTAGTCTTTACATGGCAAACGTTATTAACGAATCACAACTAGATACTACCCTAACTCTTGAATCTACTAATATGGAAAACCCACCTTAGTTAACAAAACAGCCAGCAGTTTTACTAAACTTTGCTAAACACCCTAAGACGAATATATCACTCCATCTACCTTTTTAGAAGAAATTGATATTTTACAGGATTGCCTAAGTTATATTCTAAAAAATATTGATAAAGTCAGATGTTTAGCCATTCTTGATGACATAACAATAAAAAATGCCTACCTGAAAATCATCTGTCTAGTACTGAAGCCATAAACTTAGCTTTAGACATAAAAGACAATGACGACACCTCAATATGGTGTAATGGTTAGCAAGCTTGTGTTGCTAGAATAATTACTACTGATTACTGAATTCAGTCCTCACTGATTGCCCTATACTTTTGACCTTGTGCCATATCTAAGCTATGCTTAGAAATTCATCATAACAGACAATGGAATAGACAACTTCATGGTTTTCTTAGATTCACTATCTGTACTTACATCACTGAGAAAGAAAAACACAAACAATCCTTTAATAATTAAATAACATAGGGAATAAAAGTTTGAAGAAAATAACTTTAAACAATGTTTTTTTTTTGCTATCCTCTGCCAGCCACAATGATGAAGAAAGCATTACCTTGCACCATCGCCAGTGAGACATGCTGCAAGAGCCACTCCATTTCACGAGGCTTATCCCTTAATCAAGACGCCATCCCGTCAATCCTCTAAAGGAACACCATCAAATGAGGGCCAATAACCCCAGGAGTCTCCACTTCCACAGGAGTAAAAAAAAATGTATCGGCACAAGAAGAATATTTAACTATCTCTGTGTCCCCAGTAACAGACTTCAGCTCAACTGCGGAACTGATCAAATTACCGGCTGAAAATGTATCCGCACATGTCGAATCCCAAATCAACAACTTCCCCATTTTAAAAGGGAAAATGGTAATGCCATCTGGCCACTTTCTGTCACCATGGTCGAGGCCTATGGGTTTGATTTGGGAAGGGAACCCAGCTGCATCCAGACCCTCTTTAGATTACTAAATTGGATGAAACTCAGTGTCAAGGAAAAAAAATATTTGTCTTTTGTTTGGGCACTTAGCATCCATGAAAATGAAAAAAAAATGACGTCAACAAAGGAATTGTTAAAAATGAACATTTGAAATTTGAAATTCTCTTATACTGACTTCAAAGCAACTATAAATTAATACATTCTAAACAAGTAGCAAGAGTAATGGAACTATTATGCAAACAACAAACTTAAACACATTCTAGGAGAATGGCGTCACAACTCACAACTCTCTTTGGTCAAATCACTTTGGGTTTACTTCAACCAATGCTTTTATGCACTTGGGGATGTCAGTGAGTGAATTTTGGGTGACTGAATTATTGGTTTATAAGTCTCCAAAATTCATTTACTGATGAATGACCCAGTGGATAAAAGATTTAGTTGAAATAATCCAAAAGAGTTGTGAGTTCAATACCTGAACAAAAGGTGGAGAAAAAAGCCTTAGAGAGTTACTAAAGGGAATTAACTCAAAACTGAGAAAATTAGAACAATCTACCCCCCCGTGGACTAAATAAAGGGTTAGATAATATGTTGAACTCTTGTATATCAGCAGCTATGAACTGATACATTTTAAACAAGTAGCAAGAGTTATGGAACTATTACCCAAACAACAAACTTTACAAACTTAAACCCATTCTAGGAGAATGGCATCATGGTCTCAGACTCTCCGAGAAGGAAAACGTCATCCAATCAAGAATCAGAATAGGACACATTTATACCCCACTCATTTCTCGTAAAAAATAAACATCCTTCTGAATGCATAGTATGTCAGGAGATATGTACCATAAAAATATTCTGATTGTTGTGACCTTGCCGCTATACGTCAATGATTTTATGACATGACTATTCTAGAGGACCTTTTCAAGAAGATAAAAGTAGAGACTATTCTAGCCTCCTGAAGAAGGTTGGACTATACCACAAACTATAGCACTAAATTACTCTGTTCTTGAAGCATAACAGGAGAGTGATTGAACCAATAACTCAAAGAATTGTTACAAGCCACATATTTGGTAAAAAAAATAATCTTTTTGGCATTAAATAACTGAGAGTTGATAAAGTGGAACAATCAATCAATTCTTCTATCATGGCGCCCTTAATCTATTCTGAACTGAGGTACATGATTTCTTTGCCACCATCTTTGTTCAAATTTTACCGTGATATCATAAGAGTTTTTTTTTTCAAGTCGGACACATTTGAGCATGAGATACATGGCATATCACCTTCCAATATGTGCCATATCACAAAATCCATACAATTAATATCAGGGCTTGATGAATGTCAAATGTCAAAAAATCATGTTAAACATCAAAAATTAACAGAAATGTCTCTTGCACCAGTTCTGTATAGAATTGACCATGTGTGAGTGAGAGAGGTTCATCTTGAGTGAAGACATAGTGATGTGGCTGACAACCAGGACAATACATCTCTCTTCAACATTTAGTGGTAAACACTTCTATTCACTCTCATTTCTCCTTTAATGAACACCAAAGATGATTTTGAAGTGTCATAAACAATAGCAGCCCCAACAATGATACAAGTTGATTTCTGTTGTTTAAAATGTGTTCTATCACTTTTGGCAATGTTTCCTGGTGAAATGGCATAAATCTTACCATTTTGGTAGTTGAACACAGCCTCCAGAGGAAAAAAGTTCTTGCCCAACCAACCAAACACTTTATCTGCAATACAATGTTCTTCCCTCTACCAAGCTGGTTTTGTTTGGAGTCACTCAAGTGCAGCTGTCATCATTAAACCTTGTATGGTTTTAGCCCTAAGTCCTCTTTCAAAATCACCCTTAGTGATGTATCGGAAATATCCAGCATCTCTTACCATTTCTCATGTGCTTCTTTGTGGCTTTCTTTTCACCTTCTTCTTGACAACTTCAGTCACTCTCCTGGTTCCAACTGAATGGTTTCTTCCTGAAAATGGATTTGGTGAGGTTGTTTGCTCACTTTGAAAACTTCATTTTTAGTGTGACATCTTATCTGAGCCGCCATATTTAAACTGTAAACAATAAAACAAAAGAATAAAACAAATAGGTGTTTCAATTTATCATCTGTCTATATTACTATTTACACTTGCTCAGACTGTTGTCCTCATCTTTATTAACATATTAAAAATGTTTTGGTTCACTATTTACATCCTCATCTTTGTTGCCATATTCATCACAACGTTTTGGCTGTTGTACACTCCAGCCTTCTTCAGGTGGTTGGAATGTTGAACTGAACCCTTTATTTCACTCGCTGGGGTAGACTGTTTTAGTTCCACGTGCCATGTTTAATGGATGTGATTTATCAGTTATTTCCTGTTAATTCCCCTCTCCAAGTTCTCCAATGCCTTAACCAGGTATTGAACTCACACTCTTTGGGTCCTGTCACTGGATATAACTAATGCCTTGAGGACATCTGTATATGAATTTCTGGGACTTATAAACCTAATGTCTTCAACAACTGTTTTTTTTTTCTGTGTTCATATTTTTGCTGTTATCATTGCATGGTTTTTTACCAGAGCTCACATTGCAATTTTTGTTGTTACTATTGCTTTTCTCTGGCAATCCTTATTACTGGTTTCCATATTGTATTCATTTCTATGCTTGGTCAACTCGAGATTTTTGTGGCAACAAAGATGAGGATGATAGTCCAAACAATGTAAATAGTGTACATAATACCTCATCTCAGAAATATAGACAGATACTGAATGTTTCAGTTGTTGCACATTTTGGCCTTCTTCCGGTAATATACATCGGAATTTCAAATCAAACACTTTATTTAGTTCAAGGAATAGATTGTTCTAATTCCACGTGCCATGCCTTTTCTAGATATCTTAGTTTCAGTTAATTCCCTTCAGTAACTCAAATCTGCAACATGGAATTAGAACATCTAACCTGATAGACGAAATAAAGGGTTTGGTTTAAAATTCCAATGTATGTTATCTGAAGAATGTTGGTCTAGAAATGAACCTCCAATCGGTTGTTAACTGGGGCAAGAATTGGCTGGTCAACTTTAACGCCTCAAAAACTAAATTACTCTCCATTAACCACCATAGAGATCCTTCCCTGCCCCCCATTAAAATGTCTGATAGTCAACTTCCTGAGAGCAACTCCCTGCGTCTGCTCGGTCTCACGCTGACTGCTGACCTGAAATGGAACAAATACATTGAGTCAATTGCTTCTTCCACCGCGAGGAAAGTTGGCTCTCTGTGCCGCGCCAGGAAATTTTTCTCCCCTGAATCGATACTTCAAATATACAAATCAACCATTCGCCCTTGCATGGAGTATTGCTGTCATATATGATCTGGGGCACTTTCTGTTTACCTCGGAGTTCTTGACAAGATCCAGAGACGGATGTGTAATATAATTGGCCCTGATCTGGTGTCTCGTCTGCAGTCACTATCTCACAGACACGCCGTCACCTCTCTCTGTCTTTTCTACAAATACTTTCATGGTAATTGCTCCGATGAGCTGCTTTAACTGGTTCCCAGACTCCATGAATTCAAGCACCCTACAAGGCTGGCATCCCGCTCCCACCCTTACACTATAGAAACTTTTAACTCCAATAGCTTCATACCTCGCACCTCTCGCCTGTGGAACACCCTTCCCAATTACTGTTTCCCTGAGAGCTATAATCTCCAACTATTCAAATGTAATGTCAATCGACACCTCCAGTTACCTTGATCTATCCACTATCATTCTCCTCATCCTTTCTTCTATCACTCCTATCTGCTCTCGCTCCAAATCTTCCGCAACCCCCTGCATCTTGGTGGCTTCACGCCTTGCTTGGGGTGTAATGCTTAAAAAAAAATACAACTGCTGAAACATGAATATGGCAATAAAGATGAGGAAAACCTTCTGATTGATTTAAGTAGTATAAATACTGCCAATCTCAGATTCTTTAGTTCTATCATTGCATGACTTTTTTTAATCAGATTTTGTTCACCTCTGCTATAAATAGTGTAAATATTTCCAATT
Source organism: Acanthosepion pharaonis (assembly GCA_903632075.3). Taxonomy (NCBI): domain Eukaryota; kingdom Metazoa; phylum Mollusca; class Cephalopoda; order Sepiida; family Sepiidae; genus Acanthosepion; species Acanthosepion pharaonis. The sequence continues at coordinate 963,232 of CAHIKZ030003713.1, forward strand.
TGTGTTTAAATAATGGGTAAATATTTATGCTGCACCCAGTGCATAAAACTCTTACCCATCAGTGTCTGACATGTTCAAACCAGAAACTGAAGTGTTCGTTATCTGTCTATATTTCTGAGATGAGCTATTATGTACACTATTTATATTATTCGGACTATTGTCCTCATCTTTTTTTCCATATTTATCAAGGACACATGGCACAGTGGATAAAGGTGTTAGTTAGATCCAGGTCCAAAGAATGTGAGTTCAATACCTGGTTAAGGTGGTGCAGAACTTGGAGAGGGGAATTAACAGGAGATAACTGATAACTGACATCCATTAGACATGGCACATGGAACTAGATTAGTCTACCCCAGTGAGTGAAATAAAGGGTTCAGTTTGATATTCCAACCACCTGAAGAAGGTCGGAGTGTACAGTGGCTGAAACGTTGTAATAAATATGGTGACAAAGATGAGGACAATAGTCTGAATAATGTAAATAGTGAAGTGTTCATAATTGTTGTCCCTTCCAACTAGAAGCTACCAATCTAACGTCCTGAAACTTAATAGCAGTACACCCTGCTGTGTATATAGAGAACATCCAAAGACAAGTGACCATATAATATTTGAGTATTGCTGACTGACACCAATAATGTACTTGCAATGACATGATAAGTATATATATAAGTGTATATAATATCATGCATCAATATGACATTAGGGAAGGTTGATTTTAGAAGCGTGGTATTGCACTCAGTTTAAAAGTTGTGGTTTTACATGATAAATGAGGATAGAAAATATTTTTTAACAAATAATGAAAGCTTTTTGAGGAAACCAGTTTGAAGATTAGGTTCAAAATCATAGCCTTTGCAATTTCATTCAGGTGATCAGTGAAAGCCTTATAACACTGCCTTATAAAATCTATAATTTACTGAAGCTTTACAAATTTTGTATGGACAAGATGCATGACAGAAGTACATTATTACTAAATTATTGTGTCACCAAATAAGACCTTCATTTACTTCAAAGGGAAGTTATACTGAACAATTTAGCTATATTATGATGTAATATATTATACAGTGCAATAGTCTTACTGTGATTTTCAATAAACAACACAAATTTAAACCATTTTGTCTTATACTTTGTGCCCAGCAGTGTTATGGTGTGTTGAGGGGTTCTCCCCTTTTTACACAAATGGACTCACCCAGTATATACATATACTATGGCTACATGAAGACCCGAGAGAGCTAGACCGAGGAGTCGAGTCGAGTCCAGAGTGACAGAGTAAAAGGTTGTAGGTAACCGGAAGAGTGAGGGTGAGGTAACAGCGTTGTAGGAGTCAGAGTGAGCAAGCACATAGACTCAATAAGAAGTCATACAGCGATACTTCAATACCAAAGACTGTATAGATATTTTGCTACTAACATGTATTCCTGGAACTACTAACCTGCATTACCAGTTTGTATTATTACGTTAATATATTACTTTCCTATATTCATTCCTGGCATTTGCAGATTCTGGGATGAAATCCGGTACCAATAAATATATTGGTACCAGATTTCATCTCGGAATCCACAACATGGTGTTATATATACATTAGGAAATGGACAAAGTACGACAATTATTTTAAGACTTTTTTTTATGTTTATACGTTTTTTTAATAGATACAAATATTTAAATAAATGCTCTGTTTATAATAAACAGTTTTAACATCATTTACCGGCCTGAGTGTCCGAGAAATTATCATAGACGCATATTTTCTATTATAATTTCTCGGACATTCAAGCCGGTAAATGTTGTTAATACTGTTTATTATAAACAGAGTATTTACTTAAATATTTGTATCTATAAAAAGAATGTATAAACATAAAAAAATGTCTTAAAATATACTTTTATCTATTTCCATTTTTATTAATTATGATCTAACAAATCTTATTCATTAAGTAGCCTTTTTTGTAATCTTTTAGAATTTCTTTTACAGTTTTTACTTATCAAATACAGTAAAAAACTTGCATATTTTGCTTGTAGTGATTCATATTTAGAATTCTGGTTTGAATATATTTTCCATTCAATGTATATAATATAAAAGATATTAACTTTATTTGGATTTATTCTTGAAACAGTAAAATTTTGAAGTCAGTTTGTAAGCAAAAACCTGCAGAAATTAGATAATTTCTGTACATTTTTGGATGATCTTTATAACTAAATGCTCAAAGATTGGTAAAACTTATAAATCTAATTTTTGGTGTCAGTACTTATCATATCAGACCCCAGCTTTCATACTGAGTGCAGTATTGGTTTTCTAAAAAAAGGTGAAAAATCAACCGTCCTCAATATGACATGCATTCAACCTGTGAATTGGTGAGAACAGAAGTCACTACAAGTTGCACAGAATGAAGAGGTTGCTAATTTCAGCATTCAAAAAAATAGGGCAATCCAAGAAAATCAACATAATTTGGAAAAGCCATGTTGAAAAGAGGTGTCTTCTGATCTGATATTTCAAGAGCAGCCGAGGAAAACACATCTCTGAAAACACTTGATAAATACAAGAACTCCAGGATAGAAATCAATAGAATACAGCATGTCAAGACAACAATATTACCTGATGTTAATAGGGCTTTGAGAATGATATGAAAAATAGCAAACAAATATACGGAAAACATTCCTGGTAGTCCTATATGTAAATTACAAAAATTATGCTCATGGGTACTTCTCATATCTTGTACAGATTTATCTCTATATGCAGTGACTACTATTACATTTTTTTTCTCTCTGATAGCATGGTACCTCAACTGATCTGAAACAAAAACTTGTCTCTTGAAATGTCTCCTTGAGACTTGGAGGACAATTTGCACCACAAAAAGCAAAAGCAAAACCCAATGATGATGATGATAATAATAATAAAAATAATAATAATGCTGTTTGAGTAAAATATATTATTATGGATTCATTCTAGGTAGAAATGACCCTGTGAGGCAAATTTACAGCCCACGATAGTGAGCTTTGGTGATAAAATCTGGTGACTACAGGAGGCATCCGCTTCTCACATAAGACACAGGGCAATTTTTCTAGCCATTTCCTGTGCCAAAAAGTGCTTCTTGTATACAATCAAGTATGCCCTTCACTTATGGACGAGCAGGTGGTGCAGTCATTAGCAGCTTGGAATGAGAAATCACAAGCTGAGTTCTAATTCCAGCTGAGTTTGCTATATTCATTTTTTAATTCAAAACTATATATAGTTCTGGCATAGCATGTATCATAGCAAGGTTAAAGAGTTCATAATGACTCCTCTCTTGACTGTGTCAACTGTCAACATATGACTGTGTCAACATATGACGGTGTCAACATATGACAGTGTCAATGTATTATTGTTATTATTATTCATGCACTTGCATTAGCATTCATCTTTACGATTTGTTTATTCATTGAGGAAGCATAGCACAAAGCAATAAGTTGTTTTACTCATTAGAAATTATATATATATTGTTAACATGCAAGATACAGTCTAAAGGATAAGATAAAAGTTGAGCATATATTTATAAAGGAAAAAAAGCAAAATTATTAAATCATAAATAAGATTTAGGAACATTTAGATTACCTCCTCAGTGGTCTATCGAAGCTGCAATTGAAAAAAAAAAAAAACAGTCCCCATCACGGGCCATTTAAAAATATTTTATTTCATACCAGATTGGTTGTTACAACATCCAATATATATATATATGTGAAGTATAAAATATCTTTCTTCCTCTTAATCTTTAAATATATATAGTATATACTATCCGTTTAATTAAAGGGAAATGGGTTTGATCTATAAATGATTATATATATTAGGTGATGGGGAGTATGATGTTTCATTAAAACCCAGAAACTCCCTGATGAACCTTTTTAAAATTTTTTCACTGACGACCCCTTAGGCGCCAACTTAAAAGCGTTAAAGGTTGTGAATTAACAAATGAAATGTGTATATCTGGATGTAATTATCAAAAAAATAAGAAAAGAATGTAATTACAATTTACAAAGATGATGGACATAAAAGCAATACCCATTGTCTTTTTCATGTTAATATTGTATATGGTCTATGTTAATTATGTTTTATGAATATGTCCTGAAGATGGTCTATTTGACATTCGTTGACATTAAACATTAAAACAGCATAATCACATATTAGGATTTCTGTTTGTTTTTTCAGTATATTTTTCTTCATACTGTCGGATCTATATCCATATATTTTGCAATGTAATTATTTATAGTCCAATATATATATATATATATGTTTATGTATAAAATATATATATACTATATATATATATATATATATATATATATATATACTATCCAATATAATATATATATACAATATCCAATGTATATATATATAAATATATATATATATATATATAGTTGTATATTTAGGCAGCAATACTTCCTTTATGCATGTTTCATTAAAAACGTCAGACAAGGTACTACGATTAAGCTTTTTATTTAATTTTTCTTGTGTTCGAACAAGAGCTTTCTTTTCTGGACAAAGGGTGTGTAAGAACTGTTCAAAGGTTTTATTTTTCCAAGCGCTCTCGGCTATACCTTTAGCCATTATCAAGGAAGATTCGATTTTCAGCTTAATTGAGTGTGTGCATTCTGTGTATGTATCAGTCTGTGGTAGAGATGTTTTTAATTTCCGAATACGGTTAGCACATTGTGGCTTTGTTCGTAGTTAATATTGTCAAGAGTTGGCTTTTTATTTTTTATTATTAAAGCTTCCCTTATTTTTAGTCTTTTTTTGCAGGTGGATGCAGTTAATATATTTGTGCTTTCTACTAGTATGTTCCTAATGGTGTAACGTAAGACATCTGGATAAGCATGTGGTTTTGTAGCCAATGTAATTATTTATGAGTCGGGTTGTTTTATATATATATATATATATATATATATATATATATATATATATACTATTCAATATATATATGTTTATATATATATATATGCTATCAATATTTATATATATAAAAACAATATATATATGCATATATATATATATATGTTTTGTGTGTGTATATATACTATACAACACATGTACATACATACTATATATATATATATATATATATATATATATATATATATATATATATATATATATATATATATATATATATATATATATGAATAAATATTAAAAAATTATAATCTTCAGACAAACTGGGTTGTATATTAATATTCTTTTGTTTTTATTATTTCAGTTAGATTCCTCAACTAGTTTCGGCCAACATGGCCATCATCAAAAGAAAAAAGCATTTATGCTTGTTAGTAGCAATGAACTACAGAAATGATTGACTTGATGGAGAAAATGAACTTTATCTGTAGTTTTTTTTGATTTTTTTTATCACCAATTTTGGTCAGCCCTTGTATTGGTCAAACAGTCTCTTTTAAGTTGTTATTTAAGATAAGAGCTGCATGGATTCATGCTGCTCTGAATTCCCTTGGTCACTTTATATAGACACAAATATTTAAGTAAATGCTTTGTTTATAATAAACAGTATTCATAACATTTACTGGCCTGAACATCCAAGAAATTTATAGAAACAGAAATAAGATGCATATTTTCTATCAAACTTTCTTGGACGTTCAGGCTGGTTATATTTAATACTGTTTATTATAAACAAATATTATAAATATTTGTGTCTATATATATATATATATAACAATAAAATATATTAAAATAATAAATTGGACATCCATTTAGATAGTGTGTGACATCAATTGTCTACATTTAGATAGTGTGTGACATCAATTGTCTACATTTAGATGGTGTGTGACATCAATTGTCTACATTTAGATGGTGTGTGACATCAATTGTCTACATTGAGATATTATTTCAGATATGAACGTTCAAAGAAATCATGGAAAATTGTAATTTAAAAGCAGTAAAATCGATATTCCTAACTAAATGCTCCTCTGTAGCTAAACTGGTATAGCATATTGATTCCTGTCGAAGGATGCATATTTTCTATGAAAATTTCTCGGATGTTCATGCCGGTAAATGTTGTTTATATGTTTATTATAAACAGAGCATATTACTTAAATATTTGTATATATAAATAACATATAATAATAAAATATGTTAAAACACACAGACACACAAACATATATATGCTCAACTCTGAGGGCCGAATAGGAAACTGACAGCCCAACATCAGCAAAACATGAGATTTGAGTATAATGGTAAAGGTTTCGTGCAGGACCATCCACACTTTATGAATACAGAGACCTGGTCTCACTAAATGCCACAGGGTCCAGAAAACGACCCTCTGCAGGTTTTGAATAAAGGTTTGTCCTTCTCCTAAGACCATTTGCCATCAGGGCTATAGAACCCAGTCTGTCCTGTTATTTACCCATAGCTGGAGGGAAATAAGAGAGTTCACACCTTTCCCAAGGGTATTAGCACGGTAAGTGAATGTAATGGATTAGACTACATTAACAAGGCTCTAATTTGGGAGCCAATTTCCTCAATCCGGGTTTCGACTATACATTATGCCACCATGCACTGTATATATATATATAATCGATTCTCCCATCAGGTTCAACGTTTTGAGGTTCAAGCAGATCAGTTTCAAAACTGACAAATACACAGGCACATGAGATTCGATTATAGTTGAAGGTTCATGCAGGACCATCCAACTTTTTAATGTAGACCTGGTGTTTCTTTTTGCAAACAAGGTCCCAAACAACCCCCCTCAGGTTTTGAATTTAAAGTTGTCCTTTCCCAGACCAGTTGCCATCCAAGGCTATAGAACCCAGTCTGTCCTGCTATTTAACCCATAGCTGGATGGGAGAAGAATAGGATTCACACCTTTCCTAAAGGGTATTAGCACGTAAAGTGAATGTAATGGATTCAACCTGGATTGAACTTTATGAATTCCTCAATCCAACCGATATCCATTACCCCACCGTGCCTTTTATATATATATATATATATATATATATATATATATATATATATATATATATATATATATATATATATATATATATATATAGACTCGTTTTGAAAACCCTCAATTTTTGATTTGCTAATAATCAAATCAATTTCGAAGAAAAAAAATTGTTTTTAAAAAAGAAAGAGCTACAAACATGGACTTTCTGCCGACAAAAAAATGAACCAAAGAAGATGCATTTTCTGAAGCCCCCAAAAAAAAGTTAAGAACAGAGTTAACAACTAACTAACAAAAAGAGCTCTCGATACAATGAAATAAAAGCAGATCTAAAATAGCAGAGATACACCTAGTGAGCCAAACAAACCTACCTAGATTTCACCTAAACGGATCGTCAGGAAAAGTTTGGCTATCATATAAACCATTTGTGTCTCTTTTTTATTTATACAAACTTTATTAAATCTGTTTAGGTGAAACCTAGGTAGGTTTATCTGGCTATAGGTGTATCTATATATATATATATATATATATATATATATAAGATAGTGGGAAGAGAAAGAAAGATTAGCAAGGAATTGACAAACAATAGTCACATATAATATTCAGACATTTTCTATTTGCTGCCATTTCTTTTCAGAATGATGTCTTTTTTTTTTTATTATTCTTGCACTGTTTTCATCCTATTCAAAATAAATGTTTCAAATTTCCACCTTGCAAAGAAAAATGGCAAAGAAAATCTTAAGATTATAAGCCTCATTCGCATCTGAATATTTTATGATATTTTGGTTTTAAACATGAGAATTTGATATGCCAGGAAAAGAAAGGGAAGAGAGAGAAATTTAGAAATGGATCACTTGGTTACTACTAACAAACAGTCTGAAATGTTTATTCACAGACAATTTGTGCCATTTGATCGGCGATTGTAATGCAGTTCAGACATATTAAATCAGGCCATGTTCTGTCTGGGAAAGATTCAATTCTTTCACCCAACTATCAACAATCCCCACTTGATATCAAGACACAAACAAATGCACATATATACAGACAATCTCATACATATATACATAGATACAAATCAATATTATTACCTTCATTGACACCTATAGACATCTATAAATATATACTTGGCGGGTAAGCTCTCATATGTATATATGCATGCACATGAAACTGACAGTAACAGGATGAGCAAAGAACAAGTTCATTTATGTATAATGAACTTTACATGATCTTTGCAAATATAAATATATATATATATATATATATATATTTGGTTGGATATATGTGAGTTTGTGACCCCGGGTTTCGCGCTTTATTGAGCACTTTGAATAATACCTTATATATATAATAAAATATATAATAATATATAAATAATTATACATATTTATTTATATTTATATACACTTTTCACACACACACACACACACACATATATATATATATATATATATATATATATATATATATATATATATATATGACAGTTATTATAGGTAATGAAGTAAATTCCTCCTTCAAGTTTTAGGTTATTGTTTTGCTTAGTATTGACTAAGTATTTTATTGTTTTAGATAGAGTAGCAACAACTTTTATGTTTAGATAGATACTTTCCAATTGTAGATGTGATAGAATTAGTTGGTAGGTCAATATATATATATATATTTATATTTTTTTTGATTAATTGGGTTATCCTCCCAACTGACTCTATCACATCTTCAGTTGGAAAGAATCTATCTAAGATGAACATAAAATTTGTTCTTACCCTCTCTATTCCCAAAAGAAAGAACTTGTATGAATGCAAGAAAAATATAATAAAACGAATAATTGGAGTTCTTTTCCTTTGTCAGTCAGCTTCAATGAAACCTGTCCCAATACACAATCATATATACATATATACATACATACATATATATATATATATATATATATATATAAAACAGAAAGTCACAAAGTTGCCCACTCAAATTCCAGCCATGCCCAACACATGAGGGCTCAGATTTAACACTCCAACTAGAATTCACAAATAATACATTTCACACAGACAAAACTTGAAAAGAAACTAAAAATACAAAAACAAAACCACCTTGAAAATGGCTAAAGATGTGGCCAAAAGTCCTTGGTACTTGATCAGTTTTAGTACTCTCTCGCTCTCACCAAATGGAAAAATGTCAGAACACTGGAAAAACTAAAAAAAAATGAATAAAATTTTCTTCGTCTGTCATATTTAATGAAAGATGTTTAAAAGAAAGGTAGCTTCCCAAATATACATTAATCATATATATATATATATATATATTCAGTGTCACCCGGATATAAGAGAGTTGTCGGGACCGGAGAAGAAGTCTCTTATATCCAGGTTTCACTTATACCCGGGTTTGGTCTATTAGATATACATTAACACAGGCTATAATTTGGGAGCAGAGAAAATCTCTCTTATATCCGGGTTTCTCTTATATCCAGGTCTCTTATATCCGGGTTACACTGTATATATGTATCACTAGTTTTCATTAAAGCTACTTCTATTAAGCTTTTTATTCAATGTTTCTATATGCGTTTCCTTTTCTAAAACTAAAGTGTGTAAAAAAATGTCCAAATGTTGTATATATCTGAGTACTTTTGGCTATTTTATTGACCATTATCAAGGACGATTTTATATTTACTTTTAACTGAATGTATGGATTATTTTATGTATGTATCTAGAGTTATAGGAATGTTTCTTTTTTCAAACATGGCCAGCACATTGGTGCCGTGTTCATATTTGATATTATTAAATGTTGGCTTTTTCTTTTTTATTAATAATGCTTCCATCATTTTTAGCCATTTTTAAATGTGGATGATGGTACTATAATTGTCTTTTCTACAAGTATGTTGCAGATGGAGTTTGGTAGATTTCTGTGTATGTTTAAATGAATCCTAATTGAGCTACGATCCGAGAGATGTAACGTGAGTCTTCTTGATAAGCATGTAGTTGTATGTCCAGTATAATTATTCATGAATATGGTTTGATCAGGAACCCAGTATCTCAAGGGATTTGTGGATTCATAAATAATATTGGTTCTCTGTAATTTGGACCTTACAGGTGAATAGTTGTTGTTGACAATAATGTTAGCTGTTTAAAAATTTTTATAGTAGATAATTTAATTTTATTGTTCTGATCAACAGGGGTTCTTTATAATGTTTTTAAGGGAAAGTAAATGTGTTTTTGATTTTGGAAGAAAATGTAAATGTTATTGTTTTTATCTGCATGTTCAGTGTTGCTATTGGTTACTTTAGAAAGAAATATCCTAATGTGATGAACGTCAAAGAATGGGAGTTTATTTTTTTGGACTAAGTTCAAAGGTAAAGTTAAGAACAGAGTTTTTTTTTTCAAATGTTGTTTTGAGATAAATAAATGAAATAAACATATCATCTAAATAGCAGAGATATATTTTAGATTTAGTAAATTTTTTTAAATACCTTATTTTCGACGTGAGACATGCAGTAGTTAGAGAAGATTACTCACAGTCCAAATGGATTTCTCATACTAACACCATTTTGATCATAGAAGGGGACTTTAGTTGTGCAGGCATACAGAGATTTCCTGGGAATATTAAATTCGATGATTGGAGAGGGTATCTAGTTACGTTTATATACAGAGTTACAGATTATGTTGATGGTATATGAATAAATTTTTTACGTCAAGTGATATTAAAATGCCTTGGTTTAGCTGTGTTGTTTTAAGGATTTGGGGAGATGTATGAGTAGATGTGATACTATAATTGATATATATATATATATATATCAAAGGAAAAACTTCACACATATTGCTCTGTATGTAATTGCTATGGTGAAACACACCTATTCTATAGTTAATAGACTCCCACCTAATATAAGTAGGAGTAGTAAGAGAAACGAGCATCAGTCGATGTTGGATGACAGTAGTCGACAGTCGAATACGAAAGTAGTCAGCGACCACAACAAGATTACTCTGCATAATACCTAATATATCAAGTTTTAAAACATTTTTACGCCATTCCAATCGAACCTTTTTTTTTTTTGATTTATTTACAAAAGCATCCACTGCGAAATAACTGCACAACTGCAATACATTATTTTTCTCTTCATGGATCTATCTTTTAATATTTTATATTAAAAAGACCTACTTGGATTATCCTTTCCACTTACAGATTTGATATTATCTTTATATATATATATATATATATATATATATATATATATATATGAAGTTTTGAGGTGGTTGAGGCCTCACACTTATACACACACCCACACGAATATACACACTTACACACATCATGATTCACTCATCCCTAATGAGCCAAATGAGAAACACACACACCCACAGCAATACACACGCTTACACATATCATACTCACTCACTCCCTAAGAAAAATAACACACACAGACACACACACACACACACACACACACACACACACACACACACACACACACACACTTAACAGAGAAACATCCCCTCCAGGAACTAATAAAACTGTCAAACTAAACAGGGGAATTCAGAAAGCATAGATCCATCCAGCTCTTATCTCAAATAACAACTTAAAAAGACTGACCAACACAAGGAATGTTAAAAGATTCATGTTAAAAGATAAAAAATAAAAAACAAATGAAAACTACAGAGAAAAAAGTTCAGTTTTTTCTCCATCAAAACATTAAATATTTCTGTAGTTTACTGCTACCAGCAAGCAGAAATATTTCTTCTCCTGATAAGTGGCCATTTTGGCTGAAACTAGTCGAGGAATCTAAATGAAATAATAATAAAAAAATGAAAGAATATTAATCTACAACCCAGAGTGTCTGAAGATTTTAATTTTTAATATTTTTTTATTATTTAAAATAAATATATAAAATATATATATATATATATATATATTTATCTCTAATTTTGAAATAAATTATAACTAATGAAATTTAAAAAAGTGGTCTGTTTTTTCTTTGAATTAAAATATATTTTACTTATTATAAAAAGTAATACTGTGTGTGTGTGTGTGTGTGTGTGTGTGTGTGTGTGTGTGAACGTTTTATATATTGGATCGGATTTCCATTTTCAAAAATTGGAAAAACACAATTGTTTTTATGAAAATGAATTCAATTTGAAAACACAATAAAACACGATTCTGTCGCCAGAATGAAAGGGGGACAACTCATATCGAGTTATACTTATTATAAAAACCCAGTTGTGTGTGTGTGTGTGTGTGTGTGTGTGTGTGTGTGTGTGTGTGTGTGTGTTCGTTTATATATGGGATTATTTTCCTGTTTTTCAACTAAATTTCAACAAAATTTTTTTTTGGCAGGTAAAGTGTTTCTTTAGTAAAATAAAACTGAATTTTCTTTATTTTTACATTCAGAAACTTTTTAAAAATTCCATTTACAAGATAAATTGTTTATAATAAAATTCTATTCAATCAGTAGACTCATAACGATTGAAAACAATGTTTTTGTTTGAGTTTGGGTTTGAGAAAAGAAAAAAAAAAAAAAACAAAACAAAAAAACTAATTAAGACATGCGTGTCCGTCAACCTTAAACAATAATCTTTGTCAATTTTATTTTATATCTTTATGATGGTCGATACTTGATCTATCTCTTACTGTTACATTCCTGGGCAATGCCGGGCTCTCCTGCTAGTATATATATATATAAACTGGACTTTCCCATCATTTTTCAATGTATAAGGGTCAAGCAACTCAGTTCCTAGGCGCTGACAGCCAGACACATGTACATATGGTTTCATTATAGTGGTAAAGGCTTTGTGTAAAACCAACCACACTTTTTGGAAGAGTCGAATATAGGGACCTGGTGTATCATATGTTACAAGGTCCCCATATGAACCTCCACAGGTTTTTGAATTTAGAGTTGTCCTTCTCCAAAACTAGTTGCCACCCAAGACTATAGAACTGAGTCTGTCCTGCTATTTACCCATAGCTGGGAGATAATATATATATATATATATATATATATATATATATATATATATAGAAATCAATCAATATATAAACGGTACAGACACACACACACACACACACACACACATAATCTGCTATTTTATAATAAGTAAGAAATATATATATATATATATATATATATATATATATATATATATATATATATATATAAAATAGACTCTCCAGGTGATTTCAACCCACTAGTGACCTGCATACAAGTCCACATATGGTACCACACTAAGGATCTCAGGACATAGCAACAGGAATATTTTCTGACCCATTTTGCCACTGATTTTGAAATTTCTTATACCACCCTGGCACAAATATCTCCAGGTGTTTCTATTTACACAAATTTAGTATGAGTTACATTGACACCTGAGATGTTACACTTTAGCTTGTCTTTATACCTGACCCATGGCTGTCTAACACTCCTGTGGCCAGTGTCAAATTGGTTATACATAAAGACCTATGATATTCTGTCATCACTCATCCTTGTAACATGACCAACCCAGCAAAGTTGGGAATGCATCAGGAACATCTCAATTCCATCAACGTTGCATTTTTCAAGAAGATCAGCATTGGACAGACTATCGTCAAATATATAGCCACAGATTATTGGAAGATAACTTTTGTAGAAGACATCCAGTTGATTGGTATGAGACTTATATGGAGTCCATGATTCTGAGCTGTACAACAATATGGTCAAAATGGCTGCTTTATAAATCTGTATTTTGGTGTCCAATTTGATACCGCACTCATTCCATAGGCAGTGGTGAACCTGCCCACATGCTCTTGTAGCTTTGTTAATCCAATTTGTTATTTAGTCATCGAGGGATGCATTTGCATTCATCTTATTTCTAAAATATGTAAATGACTTCACATAATTCAAGTTCCTCCCATCAAACTGTATAGGAGCATCAGGAAATTGTTTAACTGGTGGAGATTGTCTGACACTCTGAATCTGCTTTGGCTGGTGGCTTACCTCCAATTTCTTTATGCTAATGGTAAAGCCAAAAGATTTGCATACAACAGAGAAACATTTGATGAGTTCTTGAGCTTCCTCTAGAGCCACAAGTACAGCATCATCAGCAAATAGCAGATCACAAATGAAATGATGCTATATATATATATATATATATATATATATATATATTTTAATATATATTTTTATGTTTATACATTCTTTTTATAGATACAAATATTTGAGTAAATGCTCTGTTTATAATAAACAGTATTAAACATTTACCGGCCTGAATGTCCGAGAAATTTTCACAGAAAATATTCAAGCCAGTAAATGTTGTTTAATACTGTTTATTATAAACAGCGCATTTACTTAAATATTTTTATCTATAAAAAGAATGTATAAACATAAAAATGTCTTAAAATAATTGCCATTTCATAATGTGTGACGTCATACATACATATATATGTGTGTGTGTTTGTGTGGACATTGAGGTCTGCACCAAGAGGCGACAATTTACCCATAAATATACCATACCTTAAAACTATATATATATATATATATATATATATATATATATATATAACAAACAGTGTTATTTCTGAAGAAAGATTGAAGCCAATCTGAAATATCAAATATATATACAAATAAATAAATGCTTTCATAAAAGAACATTATTATTTTTTAATTTGCAACTTTTTCTATATATACATATTAAGAAAGTATATGTGGCTTCTCATTATGCTATATATATATATATATATATATATATATATATATATATATATATATATATTTATGTAAGGATTTTTGCAAGGACAAATGTTTTTTGGGGCTGTGGTAGCAAAAAAAATTAGCATTAAGTTATCAAAGTCTACCAACATCGTTAGTGACAAGTTTTTCCCTAAAATTATTTTGCAGTTGAACTATCAATATCAATGTTTTTCAATTGGAGTTAGTCTTTTTGTCTTCTTCCTCTTTTTATTTGAGAGAGAAATATATAGAAAGTAAGAGAGTGAAAGATAGAAAAAGAAATAAGGATTTTAAAGGAAAATATATATATATATATATATATATAGCCATGCGCCCATATATATATATATATATATATATATATATATATATATATATATTTATGTATTTGTGCGTGGCTGAGTTGTTAGAATGTATGATTTCTGACCATGAGACACGGGTTCAAATATCACCATGGTCGATTTGTCAGAAAGGTGAATTTTGGAGAAGGTGAATCCAGCATGTGGGACCTTTGAAAAGTGCCTGAAAAACACCATACCACAGGTTGACCCAAGCCTTGTGAGTGAAAATGAGTAGATGGACAGTGGCTGTGCTAGCACGAAGTCACAAGTCATCATGACTGAGTGTTTAAGCGTGCTAAACTTGTTCAGATTGTTGATCATGCTAGATAACATGCTCTCTCCTAGAAACTGCAACTAAGGTCCACTAATTGCAGTATAATGGACTCTGTGGGTGTTGAACAAACACAAATGTGCCAGAGCAGGCGTCTGCAATGGGGATTAGCTAGCTTTCCTAGTAGACTGACATCCTCAGTTTCAAGTGGCTGTGCCATTATGATATATATAAAGTATAATGTACTCAGATATATGTATATCAATTGACATATTCATCCAAATGTACTTATGAGAATAAATAAAGTATTTATGAAAGTTTGAGTGATCACATATCAATACAATAAATCAAAATATTAGTATGTTTAGAAAGTAATTACAGATTTCACTGCTATGAATTATTAGTTGAATGGTAAGAAAATGTATCTAGAATTAGTTTATCATCTCTTCCATTTGACAATGTGTTATTTATAGTGCATTTCAGAGTTTAAATGGAAAACTTGAGGAAGATATTTGGGTTTCTCATTTGAGAACTAAACATGGCATTCCGCCATTTTTTTTTAAGCATTTCACCCCAAGCAAGGCAGGAAGCCACTAGGACACAAGGGGTTACAGAAAATTTGGAACTAGATCAGATAGGAGTGATAGAGGAAAGGATGAGGAGAAGGATAGTGGATAGATCAAAGCAACTGGAGATGTCAATTGACATTACATTTGAATAGCTGGAGATTATAGCTCTCAGGGAAACAGGAATAGGGAAGGGAGTTCCACAGGCGAGAGGTGCGAGATATGAAGCTATTGGAGTAGAAGAGACGGCTACATTTAGTAGTTTTGACAGTGAAAGAGTGAGAGCGGGATGCCAGCCTCATAGGGTGCTTGAATTCATGAAGTCTGGGAACCAGCGAATGCAGCTCTTCAGAGCAATTACCATGAAAGTATTTGTAAAAACAGAGAGAGGTGACAGCGCATCTGTGAGAGAGTGACTGTAGACAAGATGCCAGATCAGGGCCAATTATATTGCATATCCGCCTCTGGAGCTTATCAAGAACCCCGAGGCAAACAGAAGGGTCTCCAGACCATATATGGCAGCAATACTCCATGCAGGGGTGAATTGTTGATTTGTAGATCTGAAGGATCAATTCCAGGGAGAAAAATTTCCTGGCGCAGCACAGGGAGCCAACCTTCCTTGCGGTGGACGAAGCAATTGACTCAATGTATTTGTTCCATCTCAGGTCAGCAGTCAACGTGAGACTGAGCAGCCGCAGAGAGGTGCTCTCGAGAAGTTGAGCATCAGACATTCTAATGGAGGGCAGGGAAGGATCTCTGTGGTGATTAATAGAGAGCAGTTTTGTTTTTGAGGCATTAAAGTTGACCAGTCAATTCCTGCCCCAGTTCACAACCGATTGGAGGTCTTTTTCAAGATGCATGGCCAGGTTAGTTTTGTCAGTGACACTAGATTTGTTTTTGAGGCAAGAGTAAATTGTAGTGTCATCTGCATAGATGCCAACTAGGGAATCTATGGCGTCAGGAAGGTCATTGATGAAGATAAGGGGTAGAGTAGGGCTCAGGATGGAGCCTTGAGGAACACCTGCGTTTGTGGGATAGGAACTGGAGGTGAATCCGTTGAGAACGACCTTCAATTCACAGTTTGACAGGAATGATAGTATTAGGTGAAACAATTGATCTATAATACCGTAACCCTGAAGCTTGCAAAGAAGGCTGGCATGCCAAACCCTATCAAATGCTTTGGAGATGTCTAGGGCCACGGCACGAGCTTCTCCATTATTTTGAAGAGCTCGGTAGACAGTTTCAGTGATGGCCGTAAGCACATCAGCTGTAGATCAGGCAAAGCAGAAGCCATATTGCTTGTCTGAGAGCAGATCATGGGATGTAAGGTGGTTAACCACTTTGGTGTTTATTAGAGCTTTGAAGACTTTGCTGAAGATGGGTAGGAGACTGATAGGACGGTAGTTAGAAGGGTCAGAGGGATCGTCAGAGTTCTTAAAGACAGGAACAATCGATGAGGACTTCCAGCTACAGCAGTCTTTTAACCAGAAATGACAATCTTGTATTTTTGCATCTCATTGTTACAGGGGATGAAAAATGGGTTTTGCATATTAACAGTAAATAAAAAAAAAAAAAGTGATTGTCAAAAAAGAAGAAACCAGTGCCAGCACCAAAACTAGGATGCCATCTATAAAAGTCCTTTGCTTTGTGTCTGGCAGAATAAAAAAAGTGTTGCCCATTATGGGCTACCAGAACATGGAAAGACTATCGCTGCAGACGTCTATTACAGGCAACTTTACTGGGTAAATGAAACATTATGTCAAAAGTGTCCTGCTATGGTAAATAGAAACAATGTTATTCTCCAGCATGACAATGAAAGCCCGCATACTCTGCAAAATCCGCCCCATATATGAAATCATTTAGACAGACAGTTCTTCCACATCTTCTATACTCACCAGATTTATGACTGACAGATTTTAATTTGTTTTGATTCCTGAAACATTTCATAAATGGTAGAATATTTAGAAACTAAGAAGTTGAAATTTTTTCCAGGAGAAAAAGCCAGAATTCTTTAAATGTGGAATTAAAAATCTGCCTGCTCTTTAGGCTGCTGTCATTAAAAAAGAAGGGGATTACATTGTTGATAAATAATATTTAAATAGATTTAATATTCATCTGCTTTTATATCCTTTCTGGTAAATTGTAATAACTTTCTCAACACCCTAACACAGCGGTTCCTAAATAGTGCAACACGCTTCAGAGGAGTGGCAGAAGAGGATCACCAATTTTCTACAGATCCAGTATTCATGAATCTAACTTATGTCGAAAACAATGAGGATTTTACAAATTCCCCTTTTTCAAAAATATACATATTAAATCGAACCAAAACTAGATTATTACAATATCTTACTTCGTTTTACCAACCAACACAGAGTTGACAACTACAGACTTTACTGACACTCGCATACACATACACAAGAATATACAATTCCAACTAAATACAAAATTATTATTTTGCAACATATCGCTACATTTCACCAACAAGATATGAGGGTGATATCTGTAGACTTCCCTCACATACACACTTATACACTTATATGAATTAATGTTACCATCCTACATTCACTTACACGCACAAGCATTTCTTTACTTACGCACACTTTAACATCCTAAATGTTCCTCAAAAACTTTTATATATTACTTATTGCATTTATACACATACATACATACATGGAATTTTGAGCCAAACCTTTTATTTAGTCCACGGGGGTAGATTGTTCTAGTTCCACATGCCATGCCTCTTCTAGATATTTTAGTTTCAGTTAATTCCCTTTAGTTACTCAACTCTCCAAGTTTTTTTTTTTCTTCTGCTGTGGCCAGGTATTGAACTCACAAGTCTTTGGTTTAAGTCACTGGATTACTTCAACCAACGCATTTGTCCACTGTAAGAAAAGCTGGCCACAGCAGAGGTGGAAAAAACTTGGAGAGTTGAGTTACTAAAAGGAAATAACTGAAACTGAGATATCTACAAGAGGCATGGCATGTGGAACTAGAACAATCTACCTCCATGGACTAAATAAAGGGTTCAGTTTGAAATTCCAGTGTATATCACCTGAAGAAGGCCGCAGCATATAATGGCCGAAATGTCATGAATGTGACAATAAAGATGAGGACAACAATCCGAACAATGTGAATAGTGTAAATGGTCTATCTCTTTGTAACTATTTTTCCCATGAAGACAGTTTGGAATAAATTGACTCCAAGTATTTGAAAAAAAATGCCTGCATATAGCCAACAAAATCTCGTCTGCTATACTGACAACACCCAATTCTTGATAAGGACTGAAACAGACAAGAGAATATTTTCTGAGCACCTCGATGTGGTGTAATGGTTAGTGAGCTTGTCTTACTAGAACAATTATAACTAAGTAGTGAGTTCGATTCTCACTGGGTGCCTCATACTTTTGGCCCTGCCCCACATTTAAGCTACGTTTGGAAAATCACTATATATATATATATATATATATATATAGATACATATATATAGATACACCTAGTGAGCCAGACAAACCTACCTAGGTTTCACCTAAACGGATCGTCAGGGAAAGTAAGGCTAACGAGGCAAAGAGAAACACATATTTATAGGCAATAGCTAAAATCACGTGGTATGATTTTAGCTATCACCTATAAATATGCGTTTCTCTTTGCCTCATTAGCCTTACTTTCCCTGATGATCCATTTAGGTGAAACCTAGGTAGGTTTGTCTGGCTCACTAGGTGTATCTAGGTCTGCTCTACGGTTGTATTGAGCGCTTTTGTTAGTTAGTTGTTTACTTGTATCGGGTTTTTCTTTGGGCTTCAGACCTGCATCTGTGCGATTTTTTTTGTCGGCAGAAGTTCATGTTTGTAGCTCTTTTTTTTTTTAAAACCTTTTTTCCCTCGAGATTGATTTGATTATTAGCAAATCAAAAATTCGAGGGTTTTTCAAACGAGTCTAGTTATCTATAATATATATATATATATATATATATATATATATATATATATATATATTGTACCTATGAACACTAATGGGTATGTCCCAATCCTCATAAATACATTGAACACTATTGTAAGTAAGGGTAATATGCAGGCTAAGTAGTCCATCACTAGCAGTGGTTTACCTACTTCACGCCACTGGTAGTACTGTATTTTGTTGATGTTATAAAGGTTATCATTCCAACTCCAACCTCCATTTTGGTTATTCCTAATTCAGTAACCCTTTCTAGGTTGCAACAATATATATATATATATATCTGTGTGTGTGTGTGTATGTGTGATACATTCTTTTCCAATGTGGCCTAGCTCTATGTTACTGTTTTTGCACATGATATAAATTTAGAAATATTTGATTCACACAGCTTCCCCAAAAAATGCCTAAGAAAATCCCAGGGTGTAGCCAACAGAATGCTGTCTACCATGCAGACAACACTCAGTTCTTGATAATGACTGAGACAGTCAAAAGTCTTTGGTAGCTAGACTTTATGAATTTATGTGCAGTACTAGATTGGCAACGAGATCTCCTCATTTTACAGTAGAAATAGTTAGATATAGCCGTGAGTTCTATCCTAAGCGTTTCTTCTCTCACACTGCTTTCCAGTTGTCTTTGACCTTCAAAAATTTAAATGCAGTATCAATCGTTATCTTCTTAATTCCTTTTCTTTCATTGTTCCATACCCTTAATGTTTTTTTCATATATGCTTTCACACTCAGTATATGAATCTTAGTGGCTTTATTGCCTTGCTTGAGGTGAAATGATTAAAAAAACAACTCAAACAAAAGCAGAAGAAAACATGAATTTCAAAATTTTACCTGCAATTTTGATCCTGAATGTAGTATCATATTTGAAAATTAGGAAAATGCAATAAAAAAAGTTGCAGACAAAACTTGTTTGGATGAATTTTTCCTATCTAATTATACATCAGATATATATATATATATATATATATATATATATATATAATGGCTGACACCTCATTTTTAAGCAAATATATATATATATATATATATATATATATATATATATATATATATATATATATATATATATATATACAGTGTAACCGGATATAAGAGAGTTGTCGGGACTGGAGAAGAAGTCTCTTATATCCAGGTTTGGTCTATTTTGTTTACATTAACACAGGCTCTAATTTGGGACCAGAGAAAATCTCTCTTATATCCGGGTTTCTCTTATATCCGGGTTACACTATATATATATATATATATATATATATATATATCTGATTGCTAATATATGTATGAAGCATACTTATATTTGTACATAAATGTATATTTTTGTTTTATATTTGAAGCATTCTCTATGTATCTTTCAATCTATTTCTCTCCCTCATTCTCTTTATCTTCTTTTTATTTGACTGTCTGTATATATATATATATATATATATATATATATATATATATATATATATATATATATATATATATATGTATGTATATATGTATGTATGTATGTATGTATGTATATATATGCACACACATAAAATATGCTAAGAGATATACTGCCAGACTGAAAAACACATTTCATACCAATATATGAAACCACATATAGAGACATCTCTTACACAGTGACCAGACTAATCAGTTGTCCTTTTAAATATATGGAAGCCAGACAGTATTATAAAAGTAGTTATTTGCTCAGTCCATAATGCTATATTCTTATAAACAAGGTTACCAGACAGCACAGATATAGATATCATTCTGCTACAAGTTTGTATGCTTCAATTAGGTGCATCTATATATTGCTAGCATGGATTAGTTATTTGATATAGTAATGTAATGTAAAAGACAATAACAAGTATTTATTAGCCTATAAACACCTTGCATCTCTGTTACAGTGTTTTAATTTTTTTACTGGATCTCATAAAGCAAAATACATCAGTTTTAATAGCATTGTAATTGCCTTTCAATTTGTGGGAAGCAATTTTTAAAGCATCAATTTTGATATTTTTAAGCTCGATGAAGATCATCAAAAAGTGGTTTTATTTATTCAGTCATTATTTATGCATATTGCTGTTTTTATATTTCTAGATGCTTGATCACTGACTCGAACTTAAAACTTTATCCAAAATCAGACAATTTAACAAAATGAAAGAAACTCAACAATATTTATAAATAACTAGCAGCATAGCCCAACATTGCCCGTGCTTGATTCAAAAATCGTACGACTCATACAGCAATCGCTATCACTTGACTTAAAATATTTTTGCCTTTCCTTGCCTTTAAAGGAGTGCCCTTTGCCGTGCTGATGTTGCTACATGCCTTACTTCTTGCCTATCACACACACTGCAAATTTTTTCTAAGCTCTATACTAAACATTAAATCTGTTACAAAAAAAGAACTAAACAAAATGATCACAAAACGATCAGCTTTAAAAAAGGACTCGTAACCTGAAAAACCGAATGAAAAAAGAATGTTAACAACAAATACTTTTTCACGCCCAACCCAGTTCTGCGGAATCAGAATCAACGTTGAGTTTAAGCAAGCGAATGAGCCAATTGGAGTAAAGTGCCATGCAGATTTAAATTTTTCCCACTTGTGATGAATGCAGCTATTGATTTTTTTTTTGCATGATAGTTAACATTCATGTCAGTCAGCTGTTGGCTTTCATGCTGGCCAATAGAATCTTCCTGCCTATTCATGGCAGCCAGCTATAGGCTCTCACCCTGGCCAGTAGAAAATGGCCGCAAACTACATGAAAACTGCCATAGAAGCATGAAAAAATTGATTATTTCCACTATCGATGGGAGTTAGAAAATGCAAAGTCAGTCTTAGCCTTCCCACTAACTTGGAGCAAGTGCATGTAAATTTTGGTGCAAATCCGTCGAAAATTGCGGCTGTGCATTCGCTGCACACACGCACACATCCTGCCTTTTATAGATAGAGATCATAATTGGTTAATATTGGTTTATTTTGCTAATATTTTAATATTCCTTCCCATTAATGCTTAAAGCATTATCATGTACTGATGTGCACATAGTGTTGCAGTTATCAGTCTAGAAATTGTGATTGGTGCGTTGGATTCAAGTTCCATCTGAGGTCATTATGTTTATTTTTGCACAAATTCCCTTGGAAAAGGTATGAATGAATCTCTTCTCTATTTAAGGGTTAAGAGCAGAGAAAACTGGGGTTCTCTAGCTGTGGAGTAACTGACCATGGTTAAGTGCAATTGGCAACAAAGAGAATTGATGAAGTTCTCTATACACAGTAAGAAAAGGAAGAAAAAGAACAGGTAAAATAATACTAAGCAATAGATGTACAAGTCAAATCTAACAACAGAAATAAGGCAAAAATTTAACAAAGTAACAATGGTGTTCACATGCAGAAGGGATACAGTCAAGTGATTTTAGCATTCTGAATTCACGACAACAAAGAACAAAAATATGGCAAATAAAATCGAAAAGTGGTCCATTTTTATTGGTTAGGAAGAAATCCCAGCATGCACCTGTAGGATTTATCTATATATTTGGGGATGGGATGTTTTTAGCAATTCCCATTACAGTAGAACTAATAGGCAGCCATCTGCTTATGGCCACATCACATTGATTCACTGTTTCCCGAACAACCACTGAAGTTAAGCAACATCAAACCTGGTCAGATATAGATAACTGCTTGGGAATACCAGGTACTGTAAGCTTAGAAGTACAGTTGGTGTAATGGATAATAACTTGGAATTGTTGATCTGAGAGTTGAGTTCCAATTCCCGTTGGGTTCGTTATATTCACTTACACGCAAATACCCTTGTGAAAGATGTGAATTCACCTCTTTTCCCCTCAGTTATGGGTTAATTAGTAAGAATTGTATCAGTAAAACCATTATTATCTCAAAAAAATTTTAGGGTCTAAAAATATTTTCTGTTTTTAAATAACTTGCAAAAGGTTGATAAATCATAAAAAACAAATAAATCAATCATATAACCAGTATAGAAGAAGGAGAAATCTGAAGTCAAAAGGCTTGGCAACTTCACCTTATAAATACCTGCCTGCAACAAAAACACTTAGCATGGTGCGGCTGCAGCCTTATACTCCACAAGGGAATCTACAACTACATACATTATCACATATATGACATGTATTTAGAAAGATATGAAGATATGGATTGATAACAAACATTAAGAAAATCAATCTCATTTGATAAAGGCATGAATCCATCTTACTTCAGCCTTGAGGGGCATCCAGTCTTGTTGAAAAAAAATAACTTTCGATGCAGTAAAAATGGGGGGTGGCAGAAGAGACCAGCAATATCCAAGTAAAGGTTGCAAAAGGAGTCCTCCTCTTGTGACCTGCTCCAACTAGGTCTAGTAACAAAGAAAAAAAAAAAAATAATAATCTTTCAGCACGACAATTAACCAGTCATGCGTCAGCTGGTAGACAAAAAAGATTTGGTGAGAGTACGGAGGACGGTTTTTATAAGGAGGCTAACTGCTTCCCACAACCCTCCTCCTACCAAAACCATAAGTATTAGTTGGTCACTTGCTTCCAGTTTAGCTGGACACAATTCCCCCGAGGCTTAAGCAACCCATCCGTAAGTACCCCCCCCCCACACACACACTCTCTTCCTCTTTCCTTTTCTTCACAGTCGAGGTAAAAGGAGAACTCTGATATAAAATCCGTGAAGAAGAGAACTTCTCCACTATCTTTCTCAAGAAGTCATGGACATCAGGACGTGAGTAATCATGGCTCTCCACAATTTCTTATTCTTTGTAGCTCTTAGTAAGTTTTTTTTTTTTTTTTAATCATCCCTCCCACTTTCTGTTCTGTCATCCATTTAGATAAGCTCTTCAGATAGGTGGTTTGCTGTCTCCCTCCTCCTTTTCCATTTGATAAGTATTGTGAGTGTCAAATTTTCTAAGCCCTCTTTCCTCATTATGTATCCCGGAAATTTCTGCCGTCTTTTTCTGATTCTAAGTATCTGTTTTGTTTCCGTTTTTCTTAAGTCTTCCTTGTTAGTTACACACGCTGTCAGCAGTATTCTCAGCATCCTTCTGTAGAACCTCACTTCTGTCACCTCCAATCTGTGAGCATTCACTTCTCTATAGTTCAGCAGACAGATCCCACAGAAGTCGCCAAACTACTCTACCAACATGTGGCTGTTTGAAAACAAGCCCCATGGTTATGAAATTGAGTTTATTTCAAGAGGATATGATAACTTGGGTAAACAAAGCATTTCAAACACTGGGAATGTGTTATTCAAAATATGTTTTCAATCTTCACTATAGTTTTTAACCAAGATCAGCCTGCAGAACTTAGCACATTTCCCAGACATGCAGCAACAGACCCCATCATCTCCCACATCATCCCTGGGAAAAAAAAATGGTTTTCCACAAAGAGAAGTATTGATTTAGCAAACAAAATCTTAACAGCTACAATAATATCCAGATGTTTGTGATGAAATATGAAAGGTAAGAGTTTTGACATTTTAAGTTGAGATTTATAAACAGTTACACGCAAAGAAGGGATTATTTCAAACATCACAGACTGCAACAGAACTGTCTATGCCAGACGTAGTGAAACGATGCATGCTTGAATGCGTGTTTTATATACAAGTCATATATATATATATATATACATGCATGTTTTTTTATACCTGTGATTATTTTCTGTATGAGAAACTGTATTCCAAAAATAGGTCTATATATATATATATATATAAAAGAAAGAGGTTATAGTGGTTCCAACGAGAGAAAAGTGTGTATATTAATAAGAAGAGAAGAGAGGTGCCGCAAATGTCTTTGGTTGTAATGTGGATTTTTCTTAAAAAAAATATTATGCTTTATTTTCCATAATTTTACTACACGTGTTTCTGGTCTCGCGACTGTCTTCAAGTAAAAGGCGGAGATTTCCACATATTATTAAAAATAATTAATTTTTTCCTTAGGTTTTTCAATGTTAAATATTCTCGATATGAGATATTCTCTGTTTTTGTGTTAGTAATCCGAATGTCTTCCTGCGCGAAGGGTCATAAAACAATTAAGGTTGGTCCAATAGAAATGATGAATTACTTATCGGCATTTTATCTTTTAATGTTTTAATGACCCTTGTGTGTTCTTAGATCCTTTTCCATTTTTGTGTGTTTCTGTCAGCATGCATGTATATATGCGTGTGTATATTCCCCCTCCATACATATACTGTCTTACTACGAGGAATTAGTAAACTCATTTGTACACATACACACATACATATACATACGCACACAAACATCGTCCCACCATAAGGAATCAGTACATACACACACATACATACACACACACATACTTCCCAAGTTACATGGAACCAGTATACACATACACACACACATATACACATATATATGTACATACATACACATGTACTTCCTAAGTTGTGTGGGGTTTGTGTACATGCTCGTGAGTAGTAATAGAAATTTTATAAGTATAAGAAACTATACTTGCTCGGAAAACCTTCGGTATATTGATTTGCAAATAAACAAGCCAATACCAAAGAGAAAATAAAGGTATAAAAAAAGAAAGAACCAAGAACATGTACGTTAACCGAAAATAATTGTCCAGCATATGAGTTCAAGGCCCAAAGAAAAAAAACCCGATGCGAGTAAGCAAAACAACTAAATAAAGTGCTCAATACAATGAGTAGAGCAGACCTAGTTAAACCTAGGGAGCCAGACAAATCTACCAAGACCTTCCCTGATGATCCGCTTAGGTGAAACCTAGGTAGGTTTGTCTGGCGCTCTAGGTTTAACTATATATATATATATATATATATATATATATATATATATATATCTTATAAATCGACTGATTTAAAATATGGTTCCATCACTACACAGGAATTACCATGCTTTAAAAACAGAAACTAATAACTTCAAATTCAATTATATAATTAAATCAAAAGCACTAGTTCTGTTTCATTTTCGTGTGAATTTTGGAATAACTTATTTTGAAATTTACTGAGTTTTAAAAGCACATATATTCATAATGTTTGTTTCCAAGGATACAGAGAAATCCAAACATTTAGACAGGGGCAGTAGCATGTTCATTTTTATTAA
>CAHIKZ030003713.1:992500-995000 GCA_903632075.3 Acanthosepion pharaonis
TATATATATATATATATATATATATATAGAAAGAGAGAGAGAGAGAGAGATGTGTGTGAGTGAGCACTGTGGACATAAGAATCAACACTGCATGCTGACTATCATTTACACACCTCAATGTGATTTAAAGATAAAGACTTGGACTTATGTCCTATATCTGTATATACTCTATCTCTGATATTAACCATTCTTCCCCCTAAAAACATCACAAAAATGAAGCAACAGAAATGTAGTTCTACAGAAGGATACTGAACATACAATGGACCGAATATGTGAGTAATGATAAAGTTTTGATGGAAAAGGAAACTAATACTTAACATCAGGAAGAGACAGTTGAGGTTTCTGGTGCACGTAATGAGGATGGAGGGCTTGGAAATTTGATACTCACAGGACAGATTGAAGGCAAGAGGTACAGAGGAAAACAATGTATAACATAACAGACAGACAAATATATTCGGAGCTACAAAGAACAGGAAATTGTGGAGAGCCATCATCACTTATGACATGAGGGGACACAGCACATAAAGCAGATATGATAAAATAAGGAACAAATAGGGAACATTTTGTTATACTAACATTCTGTTAGATTTTAATCTATATTCAATTCCAATTTATATATATATATATATATATATATATATATAAATGGCCCTCACACCACACATAAAATTATATCTTTCAAATGAACATAGCAATTTTTTCTTTGGAAATAATGGAAACTACATTTTTTTTGCCTTAAAAACACACCATGAGGATGACATTGTGTTAATGCTGAAAGTACTTGGAATAAAACAATATGTATCAACACGGCAATTTTCTCATTTCTTTTAATACCAACACCAAAAAGCTCATCTGAGAATATGTTGGATCCTATTGAAAATAAGCAGACAAAACTTGTTTAAACTATTCAATAAAACTTGCCTCAATATATATATATATATATATATATAGAGAGAGAGAGAGAGGAGATAAATATATATATATGGTTATATCTATAATGGTTTTGGGAGTGGTTGTGACTATTTGGATATTGTTTAGATGGGATAAGTTGTTCCGGATATTGGATGTTATAGAGTTGGTAGGTAGTATTATGTATCTGTTTTTGTTTAATTTATTATTGTGAATAATGTTGTTATTTTTGTTGCAGTCATGTATTTTTTGTGCATGTCTCTTTGCATTGTGAAGGAAGTGATAGGTACATTGGAGATTTTTTAATGCGTTTTCTATGTTTTTTCTTCTTTGGGTAGATATTGGGGGCTGCAAATTCTTAATGCTCTTAAGTAGAAACCTGTAATTATACCAGATTTAATTTTATAGGAGTGGTTTCAATAGAATTTGACAAAGGTAATTTTTATTGGTAGCTTTTCTTTAAATGTCAAAACTGTAACTTATCTCAGAAGGGAAGACGGTAGTTGGTTTCAGGTTCAAAGGTAAAGTCTTTTGTAGGTTTAATGTTGGTTATGTTGGTTGACAAGATCTATTAAAATAGTGTTTTGTGGGTGTATTAGTAGGGAGTCATCTATGAATCTGAAATAGGAAGAGTTTGATGGTAGAATGTTTTTGAAAGGGGCCAATTTCTAGAAACTCTAAATATATATATATATACATACATATGTACATAATTATGTGGTTTAAATTATGATACATTTGAGGAAGAGTGCTCAATATAGGTGACAGAGTATTTGCAGTGTAGATACATCAAGTTTGATGATAGCTTAAAACATAAAAATGTGTCAGTGAGCAATGTTGATTACTACCTATCTATTTTATATAATGTGGATTTTGGTATGTTTGGATAACTCACCAGCCCAAAACAACACTTCAAGGATCAATTGAAAACATCTCTGACACAGGCCAACATCAACCCTGAGACCTGGGAAGCCATAGTTATGAATTGACCTTCCTGGCATAGGACCATCTGAGGTGGGATTGTCACTTTTGACTCAAATTGTTAACAGAGGATCTGTGACGTGCTGTCAGCAGAGCTCAACTCACCCAGCCACATCCACCACTCACACTCATCTGTGACACCTGCTCAATATGTATGTATATATATTTAGAGTTTCTAGAAAGTGGTCCTTTTCAAAAACATTCTACCATCAAACTCTTCATATTTCAAATGACACCCTACTAATACATCCACAAAACACTATTTTAATAGATCTTGTCAACCAACTGCTCATGACTCTTCGGGAGTAGTCTGGGCCTTCACAGCCATCTTTTACACTGACACCAGAGAAGAGAAAGTGAATATGGGGAGAGGATGACAATCTAGATACTTATGGGTACCAACAATTTCAGCAACAAGAAATTTTTCAAACATGTTTGATTGAATAACATCAACAAATTCTATTCTATTTTTTATTAACTTTTTCAAATTTTTGAATTAGTTGTTTTATGTAAACGGTGTAAGTTTATCAAAGTTCATATCTATTTTAATTTTATGAGAGAACTTTGAAATTTTATTGTGTCCTTGTTCATTGCGGGGGTCACATAATTT